>VSMD01026029.1:0-53238 GCA_008750895.1 Mirza zaza
GGTGGTGGTGGTGGTAGGGTCTGGGCCCAGCTCTGCTCTCGCTACTCAAGCAGGTGGTCGGCTTTGTTTTTGTTTCTCGGTTTGCGTTTGTTTTTGTTTGTTTGTTTTTTTTTACATTTTTTAACTTAATTTTTGAAGTTGTGATAAATACACTTAACATAAAATTTACCATTTTAACCATTTTTTTTTTTTGAGACAGAGTGTCACTTTGTTGCTCAGGTTAGAGTGAGTGCTGTGGCGTCAGCCTAGCTCACAGCAACCTCAAACTCTTGGGCTCAAGCAATCCTCCTGCCTCAGCCTCCCGAGTAGCTGGGACTACAGGCATGTGCCACCATGCCCGGCTAATTTTTTTTGTATATATATTTTTAGTTGGTCAGTTAATTTCTTTCTATTTTTAGTAGAGATGGGCTCTTGCTCAGGCTGGTTTCGAACTCCTGACCTTGAGCGATCCTCCCGCCTCGGCCTCCCAGAGTGCTGGGATTACAGGCGTGAGCATTTTAACCATTTTTAAGTGCACAACTCAGCGACACTAAGCACACTCACATTGCTGTGCAACCATCGCCACCCTCCATTTCCAGAACTTTCTTGTCTTCCCAAACTGACGCTCTGTCCCCCTGAAACACTCCTTCCCCACGCCCTCCCCAGCCCCTGGCACCCACCACCCTACTTCCTGTCTCTGTGGCTCTGCCGCCTCCAGGGACCTCCTGGGAGTGGAGCCACACAGGATGTGTCCTTCTGTGTCTGGCGTCTCTCACTGAGCATGATGTCCTCAGGGTCCCTCCACGCCGTGGCCTGTGTCAAAATTTCCTTCCTTTCCATGGCTGAATAATACTGGATGGCGCGCGTGGACCACACTGTGCTTGTCCGCCCATCCGCTGGTGGCCACTTGGGTTCCTTCCACCTCTCGGCTGTCATGAAAAACACTACTGTGGACATGGCCGTGCAAATATCTCTTTCTGTCCCTATTTTTGGTTCTTGTGTGTCTACACCTAGGAGTGGAATCGCTGGGTCCCACGGGCATTCTATGTTTAGCTTTCCCAGGAACCGCCAGACTGTCTTCCACAGCGGCTGGCACACCGTGTCGCCTCCCCACCAGCCGTGCAGGGGGCCCGATTTCTCCCCATCCTCTCAGACACTTATGATCTTCCGGTTTTGAAAAAAAATTTGGGGGGGGGATGAGAATCTCATTTTGTTGCCCGGGCTAGAGTGAGTGCCGTGGCATCAGCCTAGCTCACAGCAACCTCAAACTCCTGGGCTCAAGCAATCCTCCTGCCTCAGCCTCCCGAGTAGCTGGGACTACAGGCATGCACCACCATGCCCGGCTAATTTTTTCTATATATTTTCAGTTGACCAACTAATTTATTTCTATTTTTATTTGAGATGGGGGTCTCGGTCTTGCTCAGGCTGGTTTCGAACTCCTGACCTAGAGTGATCCACCTACCTCGGCCTCCCAGAATGCTAGGATTACAGGCGTTAGTATCTTTAGTTTTTTTTAGAGGTAGACTCTCACTCTGTCACCCAGGCTGGAGTGCAGTGGTATCATCATAGCTCACTGCAGACCTGAACTCCCAGGCTCAAGTGATCCTCCTGCCTCAAGGTCCTGAGTAGCTAGGACTACAGGTGAGCACTACCATGCCCAGTTAATTTTTCTTTTTCTTTTTTTTTTTGGTATTTTTTTGTAGAGATGGGGTCTTGCTCTGTTGCCCAGGCTGGTCTCAAACTCCTGGCCTCAAGTGATGCTCCCACCTCAGCCTCCCAAAGTGCTAGGATTACAGGCGTGAGCCACCGCCCGGCCTGTTTTTGAAAATTTTATGATAGCTGCTCTATTGGGTGTGACGTGGTATCTCATCACGGTTTGGATGTGCATTTGCCTGATGACTAAGGATGTTTTGCATCTTTTCGCGTTTGTGTTGGCCATTGGCGCATCTTCTTTCTAGAAACGTCTACCTAAGTCCTTAGCCTATTTGTAAAACCGGGTCAGTCTGGCCTGCTCTTGAACTACCTCTGTAGGCAGCCGTGCCCATGCTCTCCGTGACACCTGGCTTTTTCTTTGCCCCGAATCCCAATCCCGTGTACAAGTCGCGTCCGCGCTGGACAGGAGCGGTTACTCCCTTCCACACGGAGACGCCGTCCCAATCTATCCTCTGCAGCCAACAGGCCTGGGGCTGTTTGGGTTTTTCCCAGCTGGTATTTTAATCATTATTTTTGTCAGTCTGTGGGTTGAGAAATCAATTTAGTGCATCATGACCCACATTCATATTTTAAATGCAGTGGGCTGGGAGCTGTCGGGAGGCAATGTGCTTTGCAAGGCCAAGTGTCACCTTGTGCAACTTCTGTTGGGCCATGTGTGTATTTAAATGTCTGTCCCGGCCGTGTGTTTATATGCGAGTGCGTTTTTTTTTTTTCTTTTAACTGGGTGGAGATGTTATGGTCAAAAAAAAAGTTTGAAGGCCCCTCCCCTTATGGAACTGCTTATTTCATAAATTAAATATTTGTGTGTGTGATGTGCTGATTCACTAGAACGGAATTCTCAGGGAGGGTTGATTTGCAACTCTCCCCCCAATCAAAGGCAGGCAGCAATGTCTGGGGACATTCCTGGGGATGGGGGAGGTCCTGGCATGGGGTGGGTGGGGGCCAGGATCGCAGCTCAGCACCTGCAGCGCCCAGAACGGGCCCTCCCCAGAGAACGAGCCTCCACCCCCAGCGTCCAGGTGGAGAAACCCCGGGTTACACAGTCTGATTTGCTCGGCTGTCCCTGCACCCCGCCGGGCACACAGCAGGGGATCGCCAAGGATTTGCAAGCCGAGGGGGTGGTGTCTCCAGAGCCCTGGTCGCACTCAGGTGCGGCCAGGTGCGGGGCAGGTGCGGGGTCCTGGGAGACGCTGCCCCCGTGTGGCCGCACGTGGAACCGCAGCGGGCCGCACCTGCGCGCGAGGGTGGGGGCGGGGGAGGGGAGGAGGCGGCCCTGGGGTTGGTCCCCGAGCTTTCCGGGATGAGGGCACATTCCAGCTCCGTGTTGTCCCACGTGGTGGCCATCGTGGCTGCCGAGCCCGTGACACCTAGCCAGTGCAACTGAAGAAATGCATCTTTAATTTCATGTCGTTTTCATCAATTTAAGGGCAAAAGTAAATATCAGTGTATGGTTAGTGGCAACCGGAGCTCTGGGACATGGTCTGTCCCCTCCTGGGCACATTGGACCTTGGGGTGGGGCCATCCTGGGCGCTGCAGGTGCTGAGAAGGGTCTCTGGCCTCCACCCACCCCACACCAGGAGAACCCCTTGGTGTGACTACCACAGATGTGCCCAGACATCGTAAAGTGTCCCCTGGAGGGCAAATAATCGCCCTTAGCTGAGAAGCCCTGTTCCGGAACGTGCCCCTGAAACTGAGAAACTGAATTTTTATTTCCTTTCATTCAATTAATTTAAATGTAAATGCAAATAGCCTTATGCACCTCATGGTGACAGGGGCAGAGAGTCCCGCTTTGCAGAGAAAGCGGCCAGGCACCCTGGGCAGGAGGGGTCCCCGTGTGGGTGCATCGTGTGTCTGGGCTGGTGGATATGTCTGAATGTGGGACTGCTTTTTGGAGTGAATATATCAAACACTTACTGGTTTGAGATCCAGGTCTGAGCACTTTACTCCCAGGGACTCAAGTGCTATACTCAAGGAGGTACTGACATGCCCATTTTACAGAAAAAGAAACCGAGGGAGGACGGCTGCCTAAGTACTCCTGCTCTCTGTGCCTACCTCCAGCAGCGGAACCCTCACGCCCGATCTCATTCAATGCACCTAAGTCTCTGGAACTGTCGTGATTCCTATTTTCCAGATGGGGTAACTGAGGCTCAGCCAGAGGAAGTGCCTTGTTTCAAGTTACTCAGAGAGTAGCTGCCAGAGGATTCAAAGTCACATCTGTCAATCGGCCATGAGACCGGGCGCGGTGGCTCACACCTGTAATCCTAGCACTCTGGGAGGCCAGGGCGGGTGGATCGCTCAAGGTCAGGAGTTCGAAACCAGCCTGAGCAAGAGCGAGACCCTGTCTCTACTATAAATAGAAAGAAATTAATTGGAAAACTAAAAATATAGAAAATATTAGCCGGGCATGGTGGCACATGTCTGTAGTCCCAGCAACTCAGGAGGCTGAGGCAGGAGGATCGATTGAGCCCAGGAGTTTGAGGTTGCTGTGAGCTAGGCTGATGCCACGGCACTCTAGCCCGGGTAACAGAGTGAGACTCTGTCTCAAAAAAAAAAAAAAAGATTAAGGTGCCAGCTGAGTCCTTTCTAGGGACGGCTCTCTCCTTGGCTTGAGAGGCCACTTTCTGGTTCAGGACTCACATGGCAGAGAGCATGATGTCTGGTCTCTCTTCCTCCTCTTACGAGCACGCTCACCCATCATGGGGTCCCACCCTCACGACGTCTGCTCAACCTAAGTGCTCCTCCGACGCCCCACCTGCAAATCCCATCTCTTAGAGGCTACGGCTTCAACAGATGAATTTGTGGGGGACACACTTCAGTCCCCAGCATTCACACAAAACACCAAAGCATTGGCCACGCTCCGGAGGAACTCGGGAAATAGTGGCTGGTGGCATTCGGGGTGAAGGTGTGTCTCTGAGTCAGTTTCTCAAATTTCCTGGACCACTGGTTCTCAGTTTCCTCCACTATGAAAAGGGGTGACCACTGTGGCCACCCCGAGAGCTTGGGTCAGACCTGGGGACCTGAGACAGTTTGGTGCCCTCAGCCATTTCTGATGAAGGCATTGACAACTTTGTTCAGGGGGAGAGGGAGGGAGTATCTGGGCACCAGGGAGCTGGGCCGGTCGGGCATTCAGAAGTCGCTCTAGAGAGACGGGAGAGCAGAGGCGCAGACACGGACAGCCACTGGTGCAGAGACACACAGCTCACCAGTCAGGAAGCTGGGGCCAGGACGTGGCCCTCGGGTGTCTAAGGAGAGGCAGCAGGAGCCTCTGGGGGCAGACCAGGTGGGCGACCAGGTCCCCGGATGTCCCCAGGTATCCCCAGAGAGGCACCGGCTAGAGCCAGCCTCTAATCACCACACCTAATCACCGCGCGGCCCCTGGGAAATGCCATGAACACCTTTTAAATGCCCTTAAACACCCCAACAGCGACTCCCGGCCCTGCCAACGCTGGGCTCCCAGGGGCAGAAGCTGGAAGCGCTGGGGACGATGAAAAGAGAACAAAAACAAAACACATCCAGGCTCCAGCACGGCCCTGGGTGATGGCAAAGGGAGAGAGGCTTGGGTTCCCTGGCCCCTGCTGGCCAGGCCAGGCTCTGAGCCTCTGTTGGCCTCACGTGCAAAGCGGGTGAAAAGTAACTGACTTGACACAGGAGGAACACTTAGAACAATTCCTGGCGCATAGTAACTACTAAGACATTATCGTAATCATGGTTGTTATTGCTTTTGTTTATGTTTCCTGGATTTTGGTCGGTGTGGGCGAGGTGGCTCACACCTGTCATTCCAGCACTCTGGGAGGCCGAAGTGGGAGGATCACTTGAGGCCAGGAGTTCAAGACCAGCCTGGACAACATAGCAGGACCCTGTCTCTAAAAACAAAAAAAGAAGAAGAAGAAAAAAAAAAGAAAAGAAAGAAAAAGTTACCTGGGCATGGTGGTGGCGCCTGTAGTCCCAGCTACTTGGGAGGCTGAAACAGGAGGATCACTTAAGCCCAGGAATTGGAGGCTGCAGTGAGCTATGATGACACCACTGCACTCCAGCCTGGGTGCCAGAGTGAGACCCTGTCTCTAAAATCATATAATAATAAAAAACAAGAAAACAAAAACCAAAATAATAATAATAATAAGCACTCATTTCCTCATTTAGAGACTTTGAAAAATCATGTGACCAAAACCTGGCCAATCAGAGCATCTATTCAGACCTCATAGCTTGACTCAGGGAAGTCATGTGATCCAAGCCTACCCAATCACAACATGGTAGTCAGACAAAAAGGATCGAATTGGAAAATCGGACATGTCATGTGACCCAAGCCTGGCCAATCAGAGCTTTCTACTCAGGCCTTTAGGCTCCGTTCAGGGCTGTCAGGGCCCATTGTGTGTCCTGTGCTTAGTGCTTTCCGGGTCCCACCTCATCTAACTCTACAGCAACCTCGTCAGTCTCACAACCCATTCATTCATTCATTCATTCATTCATTCATTCGGCAGCTATTTATTGAGCACCTATAGTGAGCCAGGCCCTGTCCCAGATGCTGGGACTATGACAGTGATCCAGACACCCAAAAATCCCGGCCTCCCGGAGCTGACATTCCACCAAGTGAACACACGAAGCACATCGTATGTCAGGTGGCAAGGTGTCCCAGGGGACAAAGAAAATGCTGAACTCCTTACCTGCATGGGCAGTTGCAGGAGAGAGGGCCGGGAAGGAGGGAGGCAGTCGGGACTGAGCTATGCAGAAGTTGGATCCTGTTTTTATTTAAAAATGTTGATATTTTGTTCATCATGGATATTTTTTCCATTAATTTTGCTTTGTTAAAATATTGCATTATGCAAATATAAACCACACTGCACACCCACCAGCATGGCTATTATTAACACACACACACACACACACACAGAGAAAATAAGCGTGGGCGAGGATGTGGAGAAACTGGAATGGAACGCAGTGCAGCCACTATGGAAAAAGCCTGGTGGCTGCTCAAACAATTAAACAGAGAGTCACTGCAGGACCCAGCAATGCCACTTCTGGGTACAGTACATATCTAAGAGAATTGAAATCCCATGTGCACACGTGTATGTGAATGTGCACGGCAGCACGACACCTCACAGCCAAAAAGTGGCATCGCCCCAATCGTCCATCGACAGATGAATGTGGATAAACGCAACGTGGTCCGTCCACGTAGTCAAATATTATTCAGTTATTGAAAGGAGTGCAGCGCCGACACGTGCCACGACATGGATCAGCCTTGAGGACACCATGCCAAATGACATGAGCCGGTCACAAAAGGCCACACGGGGGCAGGCGCGGTGGCTCACACCTGTCATCCCGGCACTCTGGGAGGCCAACTTGGGAGGATCGCTGGAGGCCATGAGTTCGAGACCAGCCTGAGCAAGAGCGAGACCCCGTCTCTACTAAAAAGTAGAAAATTTAGGCAGGCAGGGTGGCACACATCTGTAGTCCCAGCTACTTGGGAGGCTGAGGCAGGAAGGTCACTTGAGCCCAGGAGTGTGAGGTTGCTGTGAGCTAGGCTGACACCACAGCACTCACTCTAGCCCGGGCAACAGAGAGAGACTCTGTCTCAAAAACAAACAAGCACACAAAACAAAACAAAACACAAAAGGCCACATAGTGTATGATTCTCTTTATATGAGATGATGAAATGTCCAGAGTAGATTACTGGTTGTCAGGGGCTGGGGGAAGGGAATGGGCAGTGACTGCTAACAGGCTGGGGTTTTTTGGGGGGTGGGGTGTTGAGAATGTTCTGGAGCTAGATCAGTGCTGACGGTTGCACATCACAAATGTATTAAAAGTCCCCAATGGTAAATTGTATGTGCATTTTATGTGCATTTTACCATAACAGGAAAATAGATCGTATCAAAATAGTGTTTATGTCAATGACAGATTCTCAGCACCTCCTTACGTTTGATGCCTGAAGAAAGTACCTCACTGAAAAGTACACTCACCCCGGTCCTGACCTTGCCAGAATTAAATGGGAAAGTCGAAGGAGTCCTCTTGGGAAAGTGACATTTAAGCCAATGCTGGAAGGAGAAGAAGGAATCTGCCAAGCTCAGATTTGGGGAAGAACATAGGAGACAGAGGGAACAGCCCGTGCAAAGGCCCTGGGGCAGGACCACATCTGGCATGTTGGAGGCACAGCGAGGACCCCGTGTGGCTGGAGCAGAGTGAAGACGGGGAGAGAGGGAGGTGGAGAGGGCGGGGAGGGCAGGGCCACCCCACTGGCAGGGCCTTGTGGAGCTCATGGAGGACTTGGGCTTCTACCCTGAAGGAGCTGGGAGCCAGGGAGGGCTGTGGGCAGAGAATGGACGGGATCTGACTCAAGTTTTAAGTTTGTCAGCTATACAAAGGGAGGGATTTTTGTCCTTCTTGGTCACTGGTACTAAACTTCTGCTTAGAACCATGCCCAACACACAGTAGGTGCTCAGAAAATATGTATCAAACGGATGAATGCATAATAGCTCCATTCGGGGGTGTGCGTTTGAGGACTAAGGTGCAGACCAGTAAACTCGCCCGGATACCCAGGCAGTAGCAGGCTGGGGCCTCCATCAGCCCCAGAGCGGGACCGCCCAGGCCCCACCTCCGCCGGGCCTACTGGAGGGAGGTCCCGTGCCTGCGCCCGGCCACCTGTTTCCTCGTGCACCTCTGATTAATGGCCGCGCCGCTCCATCCATCACACGCCAGCGCCGGGCTCTGCCCGGAGGCCGTGGGGCCCAGAGCTCATTTGTAACGGGGCCTTCAGGCTGGTCTCGGAGGCTTGGATACACGAGACGGACCCCCGCCCCCCCTGGGCCTGAGAACCCCAGGGAGAGGAGAGACCACGGGGTGGACACGTGCAGCCAGGAATGGGGGCTGGGTGGGGACAGCGGCCGCCCAGACAACATGACGTTCCGAAGCCCCAATTCCCTACAGATTAACCATCCGGTCCAAACCGCGCCCTCCGGGGGAGCTGTCAGCCCTTCCTCTTCCTCACCCCAGTTCTGTTCTTGCTGCCCCCGAAAGCCCGTCCTTGCCATGGGTCCCCCCTGGCCACCCCCTCCCACTGGCCTGCTGTCTCCTTCCCTTCCTCCAAAGAGACCACCGGAGAGAAACTTCTAGCACCAGCTCTGCTGTCCCTTTGACGCTCTAAGCCAGAGATTCTCACCCGGGGGCGACTCTGACCCCCAAGGGACACTTGGCAATGTTTGGGGACATCTGTGGTTGTCGTGACTGGGGTGGGGGAGCTCCTAGCATTGGGTGGGTGGAGGCAGGGACGCTGCTGAGCACCCTACAGGGCCCAGGATGACCCCACTCCAGGGAACGATCTGGGCCGGAATGGCAAGACAGGAGAGGCTGACTGAAAAGCAGTGCTCTACAACCCTCCGTGGCTCCCTATGGAAGGAGCCAGAAAAAAGCCCAGCTCCTCTGCCCAGACCCAGGGTCCACATCATCTAGTCTCCGTGCCCTCTCTGGCCAGCGTTCCCACCATGGGCGCCGTCACGCCCCCACCGCCCCCAGGGCCACACCACATAGTGGTCAAAGGACCAAGTTCCTGGGATTAATCTGGACTCCGCCACTTAACACACTGTGTGATTTTGGCCAAGTCATTTCAGCTCTGTGTGCCTAGATCTCCCATCTCTAAAATGATTATGCGCCGGGCGCGGTGGCTCACGCCTGTAATCCCAGCACTCTGGGAGGCCGAGGTGGGTGGATTGCTCAAGGTCAGGAGTTCGAAACCAGCCTGAGCAAGAGCGAGACCCCGTCTCTACTAAGATAGAAAGAAATTAATTGGCCAACTAATATATATAGAAAAAATTAGCTGGGCATGGTGGCGCATGCCTGTAGTCCCAGCTACTCGGGAGGCTGAGGCAGCAGGATTGCTTGAGCCCAGGAGTCTGAGGTTGCTGTGAGCTAGGCTGACGCCACGGCGCTCACTCTAGCCTGGGCAACAAAGCGAGACTGTCTCAAAAAAAAAAAAAAAGTGCTTAAGGCAGAGCCTGATCATCTCATACCTATTGGTGGGTTTGTTACTCATTTGGGTCACAATTCTGGGCTTCCCTGAATGCAGGGGGTGGGGGGAAAAAACCTTGTTTTTCTGAAAATGACTATTTCACAATGACTTTCTCCTTCAAAGGCCTGGGTCGCTCTGGGTGGCCCAGCGCTGACCCCATGTGCTGGAGGTACCTGTGCTTCCCCCGCCAGTGTGGGGGCTTTCTAGAAAGGGAGTGTTTGGTCACCGAGGTGCCTAAATAAATATTGGCAGTTGGCCTCCAGCAGGAAAGCGTGTCTGGTCCCCATGGGGGCGGGGGTGGGAAGGCAGGGACACGGGGGCAGAGCTGGCTTCGCGGCATGTGGGCATTCGAGGAATGCAGTCTCACCGGGCCGGCTCTCAAAGAAGGGCCTGTGCTGGGTGACTAGCTCCGGCTGTCACCATCTTGAAATCCCTCATCATTTTCGAGCAGGAAGGAGGGCCTGCGCTTTCATTTTGCCCTGAGCCCAGAAAGTTCTGCAGCCCATGCCATAGGGAGCTCCAATGTGATCTTCGGGGTCACGTGTATTCCAGAGCCTGGCAAGAATACCCTGGAACTTTCCAGGTCTGTTGCTCTTCTCTTAACAGCGTCCTGGTGTCGGGGTCAGGGCGACCCTGTATTTGCACGGCTAATCCTGTCTTTATTGAACATGTTGATATGTTGTGCATCACCCACGCTTTTTATTTTTTGCATTCTTTTTTTTTTGAGACAGAGTCTCACTCTGTTGCCCGGGCTTGAGTGCGGTGGCGTCAGCCTAGCTCACAGCAACCTCAAACTCCTGGGCTCAAGCGATCCTCCTGCCTCAGCCTCCTGAGTAGCTGGGACTACAGGCATGCGCCACCATGCCCAGCTAATTTTTTCTATATATTTTCAGTTGACCAATTAATTTCTTTCTATTTTTATAGTAGAGACGGGGTCTCGATCTTGCTCAGGCTGGTTTTGAACTCCTGACCTTGAGGAATCCTCCCGCCTCGGCCTCCCAGAGAGCTAGGATTACAGGCGTGTTTGCATTTGTTTTTATTTTTTAAAATAATACCTTAAAGTAGTATTTATCTTGATCGCGGGGGGGGGGGGGGGGGGGGGGGGGAGAGGTGTCCCTTAAACGGAGCTCTTTCAAGTCACCCTAGCGGTGGCCCCTGCCCTGCCCAGGTGAGGAGAGGGAAGTTCTAAGTCCATTTTGCAGATGCTCACACCCGAGGCCCAAAGAACTTACATTCATTCATCTGGGGAGGAAGGCTGGGTAGTTGTTGGTGATGAAGATGAAGACACTGTGTATTAGCACCTGCCTAAGGGGTGACCTTCAAGCGACAGCCTTATTCAGACACCCTCTCCTGGGCCTATCTGTTCTCCCTATGGCAGACAGGGAAACTTTCAAAGTCCCAGTCAGGCCATGTCCCTCCTCTGCCTGCAGCCCTCTGGGGCCCCCACCTCCCCCTGAGTAAAAGCCACAAGGGTCCCTGCAGGACCTGTCCCTTCACCAGCTACAGGCTGTGCAGGAGGCAGTGCAAAACAAAACCACAAAGTTCCCTAGTTCAAAAATGACAAAAGAATTTCAAAACACAACAGTAGAACATTAACCCAAGTGCAAGGCCTTCTGGGAGCCGTGCCCCGGGGGCAGACAGCGCAAACCCCAGGCCCTTTGCACTTGCTGCTCCTGCCTCTTTGAGGACATCTCTGTCCCTGTCCTTCTTCAGCTCCTTTTTGGGGTCCAGGAGGCCCTCTCTGAATCCCCCTCCTCTCTGGTTTAACCTGCACCTTCCTGGGCACCCTCTGCCCTCATCCCTGCTTGTTTTTCCCCAAAACTGTGACCACAGTCTGACCCTCCCGCCTGGAGTTCGGCTCTTGTATTTCTGTCTAGTGTGTCTCAAGGCACCCCCCCACCACCCCCCCACCCCATGGGCCTGGCACACAGTAGGCGCTCCATAAATGTGCGCTGCAGGAGTGGCCCCCGTGAGGCAGGGGGTGTCCCCGCTGTCTTTCTGCAGAATAGGAAACTGAGGCTGAGCGAGAACCAGCCGCCCGGCCAGAGCCAAGGTCACAGAGCACGTCCGTGGCACGCGTCCAGGTCGTGCCACGCCGGAGCCGGCGGTTTAGACGGCGGGGCTGCGGGCGGGGCGGGGGGCTTTCTTTGACAGATGGGGAAACCGAGGCCCGGCGGCGGCCAGGGCGCCCCCCGCCGGGAGGGGCCGCGGGGGCGGGAGCGCGCCCCGCCAAGGTCACCGCGCGGGGCTGGCCCCGGGAGGCGGGCCCGGGTGGGGATCCGCAGGCCTCCCGGGCGCGCGCGCCCCCCTCGGCGGCGCGCACGGGGCTCGGGCGGCGGCGGCGGCGGCAGCAGGTGGAGCCGGAGCCTCCGCAGCAGCCGAGCCGCGGCCACCCGGCGGCGCCGCCATTAGACAATAGCAGCGGCGGGCGGCGGGCGGCGGGCGGCGGGAGGGCCGGGGAGGGGCCCGGGGCGCGCCGGGGCCGGGCGCGCGGGGAGGGGGCGCAGGAAGCGGGCGCGGCCGGGCGCGGGAGGCGGCGGCGGCGGCCCCGGGAGCTGCCGATCGGCGCCGGGACAAAGGCGCGGCCGCCCGGCGCCCCGAGCAGCCCGAGCCGGGGCGCACAGCCGAGGCGCGGCCCGCGCCCCCCGCCGCGACTGACATGATGTTTCCACAAAGCAGGCATTCGGTAAGCGGCCGCCGGGCCGGCCCCCCCGCCGGGCCCCGCCCCCCCCCCCCCCGGCGCCCCCTGCCCTCCCCGGCCGCCCTGTCCGCCCCGCCGGGCCCCGCCCGCGCCAGCTCCCCGACACCCCCCTCCGGCGCCCGGTCCCCCGGCTTCCGGCCTTGAGCGCCCCCCCAACGCCAGCTCCCGGCCTGCGCCCCCCCACCGAGACGGGCCGGGCCGCGCTCGGGCCTGGGGCGCCCCGGGAGCCCCGCCGCGCACCGCCCGCGCGGGGCAGCTTTCGGGGCCTGGAGTGGGGGGCATCGGGGGCGCACCCCACCCGGAAGAGCGCGGGCCCCAGGAAGGGCGCTGGGAATCCGGGCTGGCCCCCTCCCTCGCGAGGTTTCAGGCGCGGAGAGAGACCCCTCCCCCAAGGGGACTTTGCAGGGAGGCCTCGCTGCACCCCAACTTGCGGAGGGGGGCTGTTGTGGGACGCGTTTCCCCCGCCCCCACCCCGGGCGCCGGAGCAGTCGGGGCGCTCTCCCGTGCACCCCCCGCGGCGCCTGGGGGGCAAGAGAGGGCGCGCCCTGCCCCCCACCGGGGGCGGCGGGGGCGGCGGGGGCCTGGCGGCCGTGGCGCACTCACCCCCTGGCCTCCCCCGGGAGAGGCGGGGGCAGGAAGCGGGGCGGGGGCCGCGCCAGGGGCTGTAAACACCGGCCCAGGAAGTGGGGGTGGGGGCGCTGCAGCTGCGCGGCCGCCGCCTCCCCTGCGCGGGGGCCCGGGGGCGGGCGGGGGCGGGCGAGGGTGGGCGGCCGCCCCGCCCGGCCCTGACCCGCCGCCCCTCCCGCAGGGCTCCTCGCACCTTCCCCAGCAGCTCAAATTCACCACCTCGGACTCCTGCGACCGCATCAAAGACGAATTCCAGCTGCTGCAGGCGCAGTATCACAGGTGAGGGGGACCCCGGGTTGGGGGCGTCCCTGCGCCCTGAGAAGCCGCCCCCCTTTCCCTCCCCACCCCGGGCGCAGAGGGCTAGACCAGGCCTGCAGGGAGACGGTGCCCCCCACGCGCACACTTGCAAAACGCGTCTAGAGCGTCTGGCGCCGGGCTCTGCCCTGAGCACGGTCCCCAGGCCGGATCCCTTTGGTTTTGCAAACAGTCCCATCTCCCGGATGAGAAAACCGAGGCACAGGAAGTTCCGTGATTTCCCAAAGACCCAACTGCGTGGCTTCGGGGCCCTCCCCGGCCCCACTGAGTAAAAGGCCTTCCCAGCACCGGAGCGGGGAGGGCCCCCTGCCCGCCCCCAGGAGAGTGAATGCTGCAGCCCGGCCCTGTCCTCTGCCCGCCTTTGGAGCCCGGGTTTCTAGCCTGTGGAGCGGATTGTCATGGGCGACTGTCCCTCCAAAACCTAACCCCCGACCCTCCGAAAGGGCTTGCCCCTGCGGGATCTCAGGGGAGGGAAGGATGCCGTCTCGAAACCCTCGGGGTGTGCGGACGGCCAGGAGGTGGCAAAACTAAACCGAGCTTTGCGCCCACTCGTCCTAGTTTAAGAATGCAGGTGACCCATCGCTGTGCTGTGGAGGGGACACGTTGCCTGGGAACCTCAGGAAATCAGAGGCTGTACATAAACCCCAGTTGGCCCTTAGCCCCCCACAAACTGAAGTTTCCCTACCCCAGAAGTGTTTCACGAAGGCTCCTGGGTTTTCTCCAAGAAGAAAGGAGAATATCAATTTCGGGGGGCTGGGGGTGATAGGGCCTTGCTCTGTTGCCTGGGCTGGAGTGCAGTGGCGTCATCACAGCTCACCGCAGCCTCCAACTCCTGGGCTCAAGCGATCCTCCTGCCTCAGCCTCTCTCATAGCTGGATCTATAGGTGCAGCTACTGTACCCAGCTACTTTTTCTATTTTTTTGTAGAGGTGGGGTCTGGCTTATGTTGCCCAGGCTGATCTTGAACTCCTGGCCTAAAGCAATCCTCCCACCTTGGCCTCCCAAAGCGCTGGGATTACAGACATGAGCCACTCTGTCTGGCTTGTGCCCATTTTAAAGGTGAGGAAACTGAGGCAGTGACAGTTGGAAGGCACTGGAGCTCACTTCTGTGGCAGGCCCCAGAAAGCTTGTTGGGGTCTCTGCTTGCTGTGCCCACTTCACCGTGAGCCCAGGGCTGACGCCATTCTGGAACCAAAGGATCGGATGGCTGTCACAGTGTGGTGTGACCTTGAGTGGGTTTTGGGGCCTCCATCCACTGGGTCTGCGCTTCCCGATACCCAGTGAGGGGCCCTGCCACACTGAGGACATGCCCAGGATCCACTAGCATTACAGGCCTTGGTGGCTGGATAGTCCTATTTTTCAAGAAAGAACAAAAAACTGACAGTTTAGGGTAAAACTTCTTGTTTTTTTTTTTTTTTAAAGAGATGAGGTCTTCCTCTGTCACCCAGGCTGGAGTGCAGTGGCATCATCATAGCTCACTGCGGCCTCCAACTCCTGGGCTCAAGCGAGCCTCCTGCCTCAGCCTTCTGAGTAGCTGGGACTACAGGTGCAGCCACCATGCCCGGCAAACTTTATTATTTTTCATAGAGATGGGGTCTTGCTGTGTTGCCCAGGCTGGTCTCAAACTCCTGGCCTCAGGCGATCCTCCTGCCTTGGCCTCCCAAAGCGCTGGAATTACAGTCGTCGCTGGAATTACAGTCGTCATCAGCCACTGTGCCTTGCCCTGGTTTTTTTTTTTTAATGGTGGCAGCAGATGTACATTTTTAAAGCAAATTAGCTACAAGTTTGTGAGGTCCCAGGCAACCCCAACTGTGTCTCCCTCCGCTCTGGGGAGTACAATGCCAGGCTCCCAGGTGCAAGATTTCACGAGCATTTATTGGGTGCCTACTGTAGGCCAGGAACTGTTCTCAAAACTCTTCTGGATTCATTGGAATCCTCACCACCCTACCCTGGGAGGTTGGAATGGAACAGAGAAGGCCCAGAGAGGTAGAGGAGCTTGCCTGGAGTCACACAGCAGGGAAGGAGCAGGGCAGAGCCGTGGACCCAGCCCCTCTGGCTCTGTACTGTGGGGGGTGGGGGAGGGGACAGTGAGGCCACAGCCAGGTCCAAGGGGCCCTTGTGCTGGACTGGATAGAAAGAGCTTTAAGGACAGAGGCTTGTCTACACCTCCCCGCCCCCACCCTGAGTTCTTTTCCCGGACTGGCTGGCTGTCCCTGGCGGCCCTGCACCCTCTCGGCCTCTGCACAGTTTCTGCTTGGGTCTAGAGAAGTCTCCCCCAAGGTTGAGAGCTTGGGCTGCTCGGCTGTGTGACCTTGAGCCAGTTACTCAACCTCTCTGGCCGCCCATTACGTCATCTGTACAAGGAGACCGATGATGACGCCAGTGACCTCGTCAGGGATCCTCAGTGAGAGGCGACGGGTTCCTCACATCTCTCCGTGCCTCGGGTCGCTCTGGCTGTGGTTGTTGTGATGATATTTCCGCCCCCAGGTCCTGGAGGCTGGTTTTGTGCTCCCTGTTTCATACTGAGTCGCTGTCCCCGGCTCGACTCTTACCAGCTCCCCGGCCCCGCATCCAGCGTTTGCTCCCCCCACCGCCCCACAACTCGGCCGTCCAGGGAAGAGCTGATTTTGCCCTTGCCGGGGACTCGAGGCCCTCGGAGCCTCAGTTTCCCCGCTGCACAGCCTCAGCCCGGCCTCTGCCAATCCGCGTCTCCCCCTCGTGTTTTCTCAGCCTGAAGCTCGAGTGCGACAAGCTGGCCAGCGAGAAGTCGGAGATGCAGCGTCACTATGTGATGGTATGGTCGCCGGGCCTCCCAGGCGGGGCCAGACCCTCCTCCAGGGGCAGCCACCGCCACCGCCACCTCCCCGGGAAGTGCGGGCATTCGGGGCTGCGCTCATTCAGCCGCCCCCGCTGGGCCCAGCCTGCCCTGCCGGCCTGGCAGCCTGCCCGGGCGGTGGCCGAGGTGCCAAACCGCCGGGTTGCAGACTGGGCCGCCAGGTCCCGCTGTCCTTGGCAGAGGAGGCGGCACCGGCTGTGGAAGCCAGCAGCCAGGAACTGACGTGGGGAGCAGCCCCGCCCCCGCCCCGCCATCCAGCGCTTAACCCCTCCACGCCCGGGCTCTGGGAGGAGCGCCGTGGGGGGGCGAGACAGCCGTCCCTGTCCCTGCTGCCTAAGTCACTTGCTTGGATCTGTGCCCGCCAGGCAGCGCTTTCTGCATCAAACCCCCTGCCTTGCCCACCTCTCCCCGCCGCACACTTACCCCCCGGCCCGTGGCCTGGGCCTCACCCCAGAGCCCAGCTCTCCCAGACTAGGGGGGACACAGAACGAGACACTGACCCTCCCAGCCAGCAGGGATGGAGCTGGAGTCAGAGACAGGGGCACCTGGGACTCCAGGGGGTAGGGGACATCGCCCAAGGAAGACTGCATGGAGAAATGGGGCATTGTGTCTGGGGTTTTGAAGAATGAGTAGGAGCCTGCTGGACAGAGAGGAGGAAACCACGCAAAAACCTGAGAATGAACTTGGCTTTTTCTCCCCAGGGGTGATGGGGAGCCATGGGAGGGATTAGAGCAGGGGAGGGGCAGGGTCAGACCTGGGGCTCCGGTGGGTGCTGGCCCCAGAGCCAGCAGGCTTTGTTCATCCTCAGTATTTATACCCAGGGAGGCCAACTTCCCGGAGTCCCGGCCCACCCGCAGACACGACATATGAAGGCAGGAGATTGGGAGCCCCAGAGTGTGGGGGGAGACAGGCAGGGGGTGAGCCCCACCCACAGCCCCAGCGCCCCCGCCCCTGTCCTGTGCTCGCTGGGACTCTGGGTGTCTGGGTGTGGGTGTCCCTCCCTCGCTTTCTGTCTCCCCCCACTGCCGCTCCCTTTCCTGGCTGCTCAGCTCAGCTGTCTCTTGCTGTCTCCCTCTTTGTCACTCTCTGTCACTCCCCCATCTCTTTGTCTCCACGCCCCCCATGCTTCACCGCCCCCATCTCCCTCCCTCTCTCCCCCATGCAGTACTACGAGATGTCCTACGGCTTGAACATTGAGATGCACAAGCAGGTACGCCTGTCCCCCCACCCCACCCCTTTGGGGACCCCCCCAGGCAGGTAGCGCCTGCCCCTTGGCCACGCACCAGGCAGCCCCGCGGCCCCTCCCGAGCTCCCTGCCTCTTTGAAAATCCCCCTGGGATTTTCTTTCTCAACAGAAGGGACAGAGACCTTCCCCACCACTTGCCACCCCCACCTGTCCCTGCGTTCTCAGGGAGCGCTTAGTACCCGCGAGGCGCTGCGTGGGGTCCTGGGGAGCCGCGGAGCCCTGATTTGGTCCGGCTCCCGCAATGGAGCCGCAGGCAGGGAGCCAGCTCGGGTCCCCCTGGGCCTGCAACGGGCTTGGCTGACCCCTCCCCGCCGGGCCCAGCCCCTCTTAGAGAGAACCCTGGGTGGGCAGGCAGGGGTCAGGGCCGCCCTGGGCCGTCTGCACCCGCCACCCGCTTGGGGACTGAAGCGCCTGTGTGTTCCAGGCTGAGATCGTCAAGAGGCTGAACGGGATTTGTGCCCAGGTCCTGCCCTACCTGTCCCAGGAGGTAAGAGACCCCAGGGCGCGCCCCCCATCCCCCCATACCAGCCCCGGCCTGTGCCGAAGGAACCCCAGGCTAGAGAGACCCTGGGGCGCCAGGGGTGGAGGGCACCTCGCCCCACTGTGGAATCCCGGGCTCCGTGAGTCATTTCACGGGTAGGAGATGTCAGGCGCACCAGAGCTGCACCCAGAACTTTCCCTGTCCTCCTTTCTCTTGTCGCCCTCCCAGGGCGCACGCAGAGCTCTGAGCGCCGCCTCGGACGGAGGACAGGGATGTGCACACGTGCACAGACGTGTCGCGTGTGCGCGGGGACACACTAGTGCAGGCACACGGATGCACAGATACACACGTGCACAAGGGACACATGGACACACACACCCAGAGGGACCAGGCAGTGGCTTTTCTTCCCCTTTCCTGGGTTTTGAGACTCTTGGTGGGAGGCCCGCTTCTGCCTCCCCCCCCCCCCCCCCCCCCCCCCCCCCCCCCCCCCCCCCCCGTTCCCTGCCAGGTTCACTCCTAAAAATTCGTCATTTCCTCTTTAATCCCTGCTCCTACCACGGGATTTTTCGGGCGCCTTACTCACCCAGGGACGAGTCTAGAAGGACATGGTGAAAGCCCCGGAGAAGAGGGTCCTTGGAGCTCTTCAGATCTAGACTTGGACTTTCCTTTTATAACAGAGGCTTCCTAGGAGCCAAGGCAAAAAGGGAGATAGGTGGATTCTAGCATCTGGTGGCAAGAGAGGAAGACTTTCGGGGGATGTGTGGGAGGAGATGCCCTTGAACCTGGACTCATACCCCAGCCCTGTCAGAAGTCACTGGGCCTTCCCCAGCTGCGGAAGGAGAAGGGCTTAGATTTTGACATCTCAGAGCCTAGTCTCTGAGCTCGGAGGATCAGGACTTCCCTGTACAGTTGGTCAGGTTGTGTACTGCACACAACCCACACCCTTTACTGAGTTGCACGTGGCTTTGCACGTGGGGTGGATCACGACCCAGCATTTCTCTCAGACTCACCCAAAGGCCTTTTCCCAGGTATCTGGCACCATTTGTTCCCAGTTTGCCAGATGAAGAGACAGGCTTGGTGCGAGGAAGTGGCCAGAGCCGCGGGGGCAGGGGGACCCACTTGGTAGGGGGTCTCGTGCTGGGCTCAGTGTCCCCACCTCCCCCCAGCACCGCAGGGGGGACAAATCAAGACAAGTCACCTGCCTCTTCTCTCACCCGCCCCCTTCCAGCACCAGCAGCAGGTCTTGGGCGCCATCGAGCGGGCCAAGCAGGTGACGGCTCCTGAGCTGAACTCCATCATCCGGGTAGGTCTGGGCACCTGCGCGCGGGTGGGCGGGTGGCCGGGGACAGGTGGGCCCCGGCAGCTGACGCTCCGCTCCCCCCCTGCAGCAGCAGCTCCAGGCACACCAGCTGTCGCAGCTGCAGGCCCTGGCCCTGCCCCTGACGCCCCTGCCCGTGGGGCTGCAGCCGCCCTCGCTGCCGGCCGTGAGCGCGGGCACCGGCCTGCTGTCGCTGTCGGCGCTGGGCTCGCAGGCGCACCTCTCCAAGGAAGACAAGAACGGGCACGACGGCGACGCCCACCAGGAGGACGACGGCGAGAAGTCGGATTAGCAGGCGTCGGGGACGGGGAGGGTCGGGAGGTGGGGGGACAGAGGGGACACTGAGGCACGGAGAGAAAGGCATGTTTAGCGCGAGACACAGCGTAGCTCGGGACTGGCTCCGCTCCGTAGTGTTTGTCGTGGCCGCCCGCTGGGGCCGGGGCCTGCTCTGGGGCCACCTCCTCGCTTTGTTCCTGTCCCTGGTCCGGCCTCCTCCCTCCTGCTCCCCTGCAGCCCCAGTAGGGGGATGGGTACCTGCTGGTGACACAGATGAGGCAAGCTAAGGCCTAGAGGGGCGCGTGGGGGAGACCAGGTCAGAAAGGAGCAAAACCTAAAGAAACGCAGCACCCGCGGCACTTCCCCCGTTCCCAACACGTGTAACCGACAGTCCGCCCGCCGGCCCCGGCACACGCCACAGCTCCCGCCCTGGCACTGCATGCAGACACAATGCTAGCTGCCCTCCCTGTCCTGGGCACCTGGAGTGTCCCCACTGGGTCCCAGACCTCTCCTGCCTCCACCTCCCGCCCCGCTCACCACCTCCGCTAGTTCCAGACACCCCCTGCCCGCCCGGTCCTCTGCCCTCGCCCGCAAACAGGCGGGGCAAGCTTAGCTGGGACACTCCGGGTGGGGGCAGGTGACCCAGGACTTCTCCTTCTCCCCTTCCCAAATAAAGATGAGGGTACTAAAGTTGTCTTGGTTTTTTTTTTTTTTTTTTAATTTTTTGTTATTGTTTCCTTTTTCCAGTATACTAGCTTGTCTTTAAAGAAAGGGGATATTAAAAAAAAAGAAAAATGTTTTAAAAAAAAAAGCAACAGCCACACCTGTGTCTGTATATAGTCAGCTTTTGTTGTGCTCGTTCGTTTGATCTCTGCAGAGACGTGAACAATGCTGTATCGAGGGTGGGCTTAGCTGTGCCTTTCAAATAAAGATGGGAGAAGGTTCAGAAATGCGTTCCTGTCTCTGTGTCTCGGAGGGGGGCCTCCTTCCTGGGGTGGAGGGGGCTTCCTTCCATCCAAGACGTCCTTTGTTGCCAGATGGGACATTGGGAGTCCCAGGTGAGTCGGGTTTCTGCGTGTGGTTTCCTTCCTTTCTGTGCCTAGCCCAGAGAGGGTGAGCCGGAGGCTTGGGGTCACACAGCGTTGCCCAAGTGCGGGAGGGGTAGCCAGCCTTTTGGCGGGTGGGCAGAGGGGCTCAGAAAGAGAAAGGGGTCACTGAGCAAATAAGGGACAGGGCTGGTTTCCATGCCCCAGGCCACACGGCTGCCAAACCACATTTTTGGCCCTAAGAGGATGCCCCGCTGCCCGCCCTCATGTCCTTTTCACAGATCAGAGAACCCAGACCCCCAGCCGAGCCCGGGGCCTCCCCAAGGACAGCCTGAAGTCCCACATAACAGCCTCACTCAAGCTGGAGAAGCCAGAAAGAAAAGGGGTGGCCCCCAGTCCCCGCATCTTGGTTTTGGGCCTTTGCTGCTCTGGGACTTGGCCCAAGGGGACCTTGGGCTGCCCACCCAGGGACTGGGAGGTGGCCGTCCCTGCTTTGCAAGGGCTGCCTAGCATAGGCGTCCCAACCTCGGAGCTGGGAGGGGAGGTGGTGAAACAGCAGACCTCAGGGAAAACGCCTCAAGTCCCCAAGGAGAGAAGGAGGGGTCGGGCCAGGGCTGGGTCCCACCCTTCCCCCACTGCAGCCACAAGCACCTCTGAACATTCCCCGTGTGATGAGGCCACTCCCGCCTGATGTTTATGCTTGTGAAACCCAAACTCGCCTACGCACACCGACTTGGCACTGAAACTGTCATATCTACTTCGGAACACCGTATGGCACCCCAGAGACCAATAACGCCCCTCCTGGAGATGTCCCCCACCAGAATTGTCACACGAGTCCACCGAGAAGACCTGAACGAGAGTGTTCAGAGTCACCATAACTAGTCACGATTGCCCCTAAACAAACGGATCAACTGTGACACGGTGTCACTGAAGAATACTACACATCCATGAAAAGGAACCGGCCACTACGGCTGCACCCAACAGCACAACGCATCTCCCGTGGGACGTGGGATGGTACAAACGAGTGCAGAGCGCATGTGACTCCATTGCTACAGAGGACAAACACAGGCCCGAGTGACCTGTGACATCGGTCGTCATGGAGTTTCCCTTGGGGAGGAGGGACAAGAAGGGCTGCTCATGGGGTGTGTCACGTTTTGTCTCCTGCCTTGGAAGCTGATTCTGTGAGTGTGTTCGCTTGGTGATAGCTCATTGCATTGTCCACTTACAAAATGTGTGCTCTTACATTTCACACTACAAAATGATTTAAAAAAAGAAATTAAGGCCAGGTGCGGTGGCTCACACCTGTAAACCCAGCACTCTGGGAGGCTGAGGCAGGAGGATCTCTTGAGCTCAAGAGTTTAAGACCAGCCTGAGCAACATAGTGAGACAAAATATAGAAAAATTCTCTACAAAATATAGAAAAATTAGCCAGGCGTAGTGGTGGTACCTGTAAGTCCCAGCTACCCAGGAGGCTGAGGCAGGAGGATCGCTTGAGCCCAAGAGTTGGAGGCTGCAGTGAGCTGCGATGACGCCACTGCACTCCAGCCTGGAAGACAAAGTGAGACCCTGTCTCAAAAAATAAAAAAATAAAAGATTAGCTTTGGCTCCTACGGGGTCTTGGAATAAATTCTAAATTCTTCACCTAGGCCAACAAGACCCACCCAGGCACGCAACCAACCGTTCCTACTCAGTAGGTTGCAGCCGCGTTTAAACATCTTTCAGTTCCTCGCCTCTAGGCCCTTGCACATGCTGTTCCCTCTGCCTGGAACAGTGTTCTCCTTTTTTTCCCCCCTTCCCACTATTCTAATCCGTTAAGACTCCCTGAAGTCTCTTTTCTGAAGGCCTCCCCCAAAGCAAGGGGGGTTCCATGACACCCTTCCCCCAGGTCGCACACAAATTCCCTGAGTCTAAACAGAACAGCGGCTATTACTGATGGACGAACGTGTCCCGTGACCGTTCCAGGCACTGGTACTCCAGCGTGGGTCTCTTTTTATTATGATGATGATTATTTTTTATGCAGACACAGGGTCTGGCTGTGTTGCCCAGGCTGGTCTCCAACTCCTGACCTCAAGATCCTCCCCCCTTAGTCTCCCAGAGTGCTGGGATGACAGGCGTGAGCCACCACGCCCACCTGGCCTCCAGCATGGGTTCGAATCCTGGCTCTTCCTCTGTCCCCTGGGTCATCCGGGCAAGTGACTTCAGTGAGGGGGGCGGCTTGGCTTCCTAATCCTTAAAATGGGCATAGTCACAGCACCCGCCTTGTTAGGAAGATCCCGTTCAATCTGTGGAAAGGGCTCCCAGCAGAGGCCAGCACATTCATTCATTCATTCATTCATTCATTGAGGCTCTACTCTGAGCCCCAGGGCGCCACAGGGAACAAAGCCCAGGACAAGAACCCCCGCCCTCCCGGCTGGGGACATAACTAAGTAAATACACAGTTAACATAGCATTTGTGAATCTGGTTAACATAGAGGAACAGGGGAGAGGCAGGAGCAGGGAACGGCCGCTGCGTTTCGCTTTCCTTTTTGGAAATTTGCACCCAGAGCCGAGAACGCGAGCTCGTGGACCGAGGGCGGCCTGGGCTTGGGCCCTGTCTGCCCCAGGGGTGATCTGCCGCAAGTGAGGTCACTTTTCTGGTCTCGGTTTCTGGGAAGTGGCTCTGAGAGTCAGGAATCCTGCACCGGCTGCCCGCCCGCAGCTGATAACATTATTGTTATTATTATTACTGACGTCGCGGCCAGAGGACGGGCGCCCTGGGGGGCCAGGGCCCCACCCGCGCCAGGGTCCTCTCGGGGGAGGGGGGTTCCGCCTGCACGGACACGCGGTGGCCTGAGCGCCGGGGGTCTCCCGGCCCCCCGCAGGGGTGAGGGGGGTCGCGCCGCCGCGCGGAGGGGTGAGGAGGGGCGGGGGCGTCGGCTCCTGACACCCCCCCCGCCCCCCCCCGCGCGGGCCCCCTCCCGCTTAACGACTGCGCCGCGGGCGACCTCGGCTAATTGATCCGCTAATGGGCCCCGCGCCGCGGCCGGGCCTAATGAGCCGAGGAAGGGGAGGAGGGTGCAGGGGAGCGGGGGAGGGGAGGGGAGGGGTGGGAGAGCACAGCGGGGCGGAGGGGGGCTGGGGAGAGAGGGGGGAGGACGGAGATGAGGGGGGTGGAGAGGGAGGGGTGCGGGGAGAACAGAGCAGAGGGCAGGGGAGGGGAGGGAGGGGGAGGGGAGGGAAAGAGAGGGAAGGGAGGAGGAGGCATAGGAGGGGGAGAAGGGGCGGAGAGGAGGAGGAGAAGCGCTGGGAGGGGGCTGGGA
The DNA here is from genome assembly GCA_008750895.1 of Mirza zaza. Lineage (NCBI taxonomy): Eukaryota > Metazoa > Chordata > Mammalia > Primates > Cheirogaleidae > Mirza > Mirza zaza. The sequence goes on from VSMD01026029.1 coordinate 23,833, forward strand.
GGGGAGGGGGAGGGGCAGCGATGCTCCCAGCTCCTCCGCGGGGAGGGGAGGGGAGGGGAAGGAAGGGAGGAGGAAGGAGGGGAGGGACGCAGAGGGGACGGGGGGGAGCCCGTCCCTATCTGACTACCCCGCCCCCTCTGAGACCCTGTTCCTGCTGGGGGGAGGGTCCCTCCTCCAAGGCCCCGCCCCCTCTGCGCCCCCCACCCCGCTCGCAGCCCCTCCCCCTTCCGGAGGGCGTTTCCAGCGGTGCAGAGTGGAGGTCCCCTGCCCTGCCTGTGCCTCGACTTCCCCATCCACACAAAGGTCCCAATGTCCTCAGTGTCGGGGAATCCCACGGGCGCCCAGTGGCTCTGTCCCTGCACAGCCAGCCTGGGGACTCCAGGGTCTGGGTGCCTCAGTGCCGCCCAGGGCCAGGCTGGCCCCCGGGCTTGCGGTGTGGCCGCCAGGGCTCTGCAGGACAGACACAGGGTCCCCCCTCCCGCCCCGATCTGCAGCCCGGGAGGAAAACACCCTGGGAATACGAGCTGGAACTGGGAGGTGACATATTAAACATTCCCAGGCGGGGCCAGCCAGGTACCTCTGCTGCCCGGGGTTACCTGCGTGGCATGTGGTCCACAGGAGGCGGCGGTGGAGGGGCACATAAAAGCTGCCCTGCAGTGCTGGGATCTCACTCTGTCCCCATTGCGCAGATGGGGAAACTGAGGCCCCAGGAGGGGCAGGAAATGGCCCAAGGTCACAGAACAAGGCAGGGCCCTGGCTGGGTCCCTGGAGCAGCCAGACTGAGGAAGGCACAGTGACTCACAAAGATGACAATAACAGCAACCCTGTGCCACGCCAGCCTTGGCCAAGTGTTTCCGCTGCATCTCACAATTAATTCTTGAAAATGCTGTGAAGGAAGGGCTATTGCACAGATGGGGAAACTGAGGCTTAGAGACTTGAAGTGGCCACGCAGCTGGGGGAATCTGGAGTCTTTGAACGTGGGAAGGTTCAGGAATGAACCGTTTGGTTTAAGATAGTTTCTGGGTCCAGTGAAGACAGGTGGGGAATCCTGGGCGCCTGCTGGGAGTCATGGCAGGCGCTTGAGCAGGGGAGGCACGCACCCACCTGTGTGATGACTGACATCCTCGGAGGACACTGAGGCCCAGGCTGGAGGGGATACTGAGGCAGGAACTCAGGAGGAGGAGCCTGTGCTACTTAGACGTTTTCTAATGTTAAAAACTGCCTTCGGGAACCAAAATCAAAACCAGCCTGAGAGCCCCTGCCTGGCCTGACCGCTGTGACCCTCCTGGCCAGGGCAGCCTGTCTCTGCCCTCCTGACCTCTCCAAGGTCCCCTTTTACAGTAATATCTCGGTTTATTGAACTGGCCGAGTAGAATAGGAAAGCCACTTGTCAGCTGGTGCCAGAGGGGGACTTCGCGGCTTGGTGTGTAGTGAGAACAGCTCGTAGGACCCACGGTCCCAAGAGACTTACAGAAAAGGGACAAAACCCTCCTATTAAGCCAATAAAACGCATGTTTCAAACAGATGACACGGAATCTCCCTCTGCCTCCCTGGGTCTCTGAGTCCCTGACTCCTTGGGCTTGTGTCTCTGACTGTATCTGTCTCTTCCCTGGGTGTCTGCCTCCTGTCCCTGTGGGTCCCCGCTGTGCGTGACCCCAGTCCCCAGCACCCTCCCCCAGCAGCGTCCTCCCACCCACCCAGGGTCCCTGGCCGCTGCTGGGCGCCAGCCAGCCCTGGATCCCGCCCCTGTCCCCCCTCCTCCCTGCCCTCCCTCCGTCCTTGTCCCTGCTATTCCTCCACTCTCTCCTCCTCCCCTCCCCCACCCTCTCCGCACTTCTACCCCTGCTGTGCGCGACTGGCATTACCCCCTGGGGCCCCCAGCTAGTGTGGCAGCTGTGGGGGGTGGCAGGGGAGGAGGGGGCAGGTGACCTGGTAGTACTGCTCCCTACCAGGCCTGGGATGGAGGATGGGAACCCAGAACGGCAGCAGTGGCAGAGCGCCCACTGTGAGCGCGTGGCTGTGTGACCCTGGGCAGCTCCCTGGGCATCTCTGGGCCTGGCTGCCCCCAAGCCCAGCAACCGTACCTGGGGGGCAGGAGGAAAAACCAGCGGGAATAGCATCAACAGGCCTTTCCTTCCTAGGTCCTGTATTTATTTGGCGCCTGCTGCGTACCAGGCTTGGGTTGGGTTACAGGGACCCATGCAGAGGCCCCTTTTCCGCTTTGCCCTCGTGGGGCCCACAGAGTCACAGGGAAGATGACAAAAAAATAGGCCACGAGATAACGTCACAGATCATCAAATGCTGTGAAGAAAATTCCAGCAGGGGCAGGTGACAGTGATGGGGCTACTTGGGTCTCTCTGAGGAGGTGACATTTGAGCTGACACCTGGATGACAGCAGGACCCTCCCAGGGGCTGGGCAAGTCTGGGGTCCCCAGGGGGGATGGTGCCCTGGGGGCGAAACTCACCCAGGTCAGGGAGGGGAGGGATGGAGACAGAGTCTGCAGGCAGCTAGCCCGGGAGCCGCGCACTTGGCACGCAGGAGGAACGCGTAGTGTGGGTGTCTGGGGTTGCTGCAATGACCAGAAGACCGCAGGGTTTTAAAACCGGGGTTCTAGGCCTGGCCCGGTGGCTCACGCCTGTAATCCTAGCACTCTGGGAGGCCGAGAGGGGCGGCTTGCTCGAGGTCAGGAGTTCGAAACCAGCCTGAGCGAGACCGACCCCCCCCCCCCGTCTCTACCAAAAATAGAAAGAAACTAATTGGCCAACTAATATATATGGAAAAAATTAGCCAGGCATGGTGGCGCATGCCTGTAGTCCCAGCTACCTTGGAGGCTGAAGCAGGAGGATCGCTTGAGCCCAGGAGTTTGAGGCTGCTGTGAGCTAGGCTGATGCCACAGCACTCATTCTAGCCTGGGCAACAAAGCAGACTCTGTCTCAAAAAAAAAAATAAAATAAAAACGGGGGTTCTATGCAGTGCTAGCTCCAGCCCCCCCCAGGCCATTTCTACTGAGCTGTGACATCTCCATGACCCCAATTTACCAGATCACAGTGACTCAGCCCCAGAGGTGGGATTAGAACTCAAACTCGTATGCCAGTCACGCTGGGTCTCCCCGGGTAGCGCCACCTCTGAGATCCTGGGCTACCTCTGTGGGCCCCGCAGACTGTTAGCACCAGGCAGGAAATCAGGGGACCTGACGCCCTGCCCAACACACTGGGTGGCCTGGGCCTGGCTCTGTCCCTCTCTGGGCTCATTCATTTATTCTCCCAGTAAGTACAGCGTAGCCGGCCCAGTGCTGGGCGAGGCAGACCGTAAACACAGAGGCGAAAGAGCAGGAGGGAACGGAAGGAAATGCAGGGAGAGAAGCTGACCAGGTAGAAGGGTGGGCTGGCCACGCAGGGCCCCTCTAGCATGCGATGTTTGAGTCTACACTGGAAAGAAGAGAGGGCTGGCCATGGTCCAGGTAGAGGGAACAGTAAGTGCAAAGGTCTTGAGGGCAATAGGGAGCTATGGAAGGTTCTTGAACGAGGGAAGAACAGGATCTGATTCACATTTTAATGGGTGATCAAAGATATGGGAGGAATGGAGAGTGCATAGCCCAGATGTGGGGTGTGAGGTTAGGGTGGGATAGGGGCCCTTTTGGGACGTGATGGGTGTACAAATGGCTACCCCTTATTGCACATTTATTATGAATTATTTTAAGTACTTTATAGGCCTTAACTTACGGGGGTCCACACAGCCAGGCCAGAGGTCAGAGCTCAAGGCTCCTCAGACCCAGGTAGGGGCTTAAGGTTCCATCTTTCTCGTGTTCCCTTAGTGATCTAAATGTACTGCTCTAATGAGGCAACTTCTATGCATTCTGCAGAACCCCAACATAAACACCCGCCACCCAGTATCTAGGAAGCCTTCCCAACTTCCTAAGGCAGGGACTGGCTCTGGCTTCCCTACCCACAACCCTCTCCTCCCACTTGCCCCCCCCAGCTCTGGGGCCTCGAGTGTTCTGCTGTCGCCCCTCCTCCCAAACTCCTTCAGTCCCCCTGGCTGCTGGCACTCAGAGCAGCAGGGAGCACTGGTTCCACGAAGGTCTTGTGCAACAGTGTCACTGCGCCAGGTGCACAAATGGAGGCCCAGAGAGGCCCCCCCATCTCTCAAGGTCGTGGGTGGGGGGCGCTGTCCCCCCACGTTCCTGGGGGGCAGGAAATGTGACTGTTTCTTCCTGGGCGGGGGGCTCACCGCCAGGCGTGGCAGGCAGCTGAGCCTCCCAGGTCACCCGCGAGCCCGGGCAGGGCGGGAGGGGACAGGCTTGGCTGGTGGCCCGGCAGCCCGGCCGGGGGGGGGGGCGGCAGGCAGAGGTTGGCGGTGTCGGAAGCCAAAGGCTCGGCCTCCCCGAGGGAGCCGCGTTCCCGGCCTGGGTCGGATCAATGGGCTGTAATTATACCGCGCCGGGCCCGGAGCCGGCGGGCGGGGGAGCGCGGGCCCGCGCGGGCCCCACGTTACTTTGATTGACAGCCCGCGCCGGCGCCGCGCGGGAGCTTCTGGGGATCGTAGTCTTTCCACAGAACCCCCGCTCCTCTCCAGGCCGAGCGCTCGGGGAAACCAAGGCACAAGGCCCGGCACCCTCCCCAACCCCACCCACACACAGGCCCTATTCCCGCCCCCATCTGACCTTCTGGGGACAAAACAGCCCAGGGCAGGAGCCTCCAGGCTCGGCTCAGAGTCTCAGCTCTTGCGCCACCGTCCAGTGTGACTTAACTTCCCTTTGCCTCAGTTTACTCATCTGCGAAATAGGGTGAAAGGCGCATAGCAGGCCTCGCCAGCTGGCCATACTGTTGCAAGGTCCCATATGGGACGAGGCACTTGTTTTGAAGGGGTGACTCGCTTCCCCCCGTTTTTGGATAATAAAGAAGCCGACCCCCCCCCCATCCAATCCGGCCGGGCTCCGCCGTCCACGAGGGGCTCAGCTTCCCCAAGGGCGGGGGAGCCGCGCTCGCCCTACCCGCGCAGGGAGCGCCCAGCCGCCTCCTGATTGGCCCAACTGATCCTACTGCCTCCTGCCATTGGTTACTGGCTCCCTGTTTCCTCATTGGCCGGCACCCATTGTGACGTCACGGACCCATGTGGGACCGCTACGTGCGGATTGGCTGGCGCGCCCGACCAACCAGCACGGAGAAAGGAATTTCCACAGTAGCTGGGGCGGCGAGGCTGATTTAAGGTGGTCTGAGCAATCCGAGGTCCCAGCGCTGCTTCTCGGCTTTTTCCTTTAAAAAAAAAAGAAAAAAAGAAAAAAAAAGAAACCACATCCACATCATAAAATCCCAGCCAGAAACCTGGGGCTGAGCCACTTTGCGCGGGGGGGAAGGGCTAGACCCGAAGCTAAGCTCCTTTCCCCATCTTGTAGCTTCTCCCCAGAAGTTGCAGATGGGGAAACTGAGGCCCAGAGAGAGGTGCAGTGCGAAACCCTGGATGGTAAAGGGCAAAGTCTTCCCTGTGACATAGAGGGTTGAGCTCGACTCTGCCCAGGATGTAACTCACGCCTGGAGAGTTATTTTCTTCCTTCCTGCTCCAGCCGGATGTGGCATTTGGGGGAGTTATGGAGTGACAGGCTGCCGGGGGGTCCCCAGCATCTCCCAGACTGCTCTGGGCTGAGCCTCCCCCAAAATCTGCCGGCTGCTGCTCAGAGCAAAAGCCCCTCCTTCCTGGCAGATCACACCCACCATGAGATGGGGTGTGTGTGTGTGTGTGTGTGTGTGTGTGTGTGTGTGTGTGTGTGTGTGTGTGGTGTGGTCTTGTGGCTTCCTGGGCAGTCCACAAATTTGAATCTGCCCTGTTCCTCTGGAGTGTGCCTGGCTGAGGGATCTAAAGACTGGGGGGTGAAGATCACTCCTCCAGGAAGCCACCTCTGAGTCTCCAAGCAGAGCCCCAGGTCCCCCTCCCTGGGCCCCTTCAGCCTTAGGAACCTCCTATCCTGGCACTGAGGTTGGGCTGGGTGGCCCTGAAAGGTGAGAGTTCCACTCTGTCTCTGCCACCTGCCAGCGTCTTCCCTCGGGAGAAGCCGCTATAGAATAAATGTCCACACTAATGCTGGGGACCGTGGGCAGACAAGAGGTGGGGAGTGCCTCTTGGAGGAGATGTCTTTGGGGGCTGTGACTTGAAGGAAGGGGCTTTCTCCAGGCAGCAAACAGAGAGGGAGGGAATTCCAGAAAGAGATAACAGCCCAAGCAAAGGCCCAGAGGTGCCAAAGGACAGGAATTAGGTAATCTGGCCACTGTGGCTGGAGCAGGGACAGGAGTGTGACACTGCTGAAGGAGGTGAAGCTGGCGGGGCCAGTAGGTGCAGGGCTGCCAATGGCAGCCTGCAGAGCTGAGAATTGGTCCCCAGGGCCGTAGGGAGCCATGGGAGGGTTTTGAGTGAAGGAGAGCCAGGCTCGAATTGGAGGTCACAAAAGCAAAGTCTGCTCAGAGGAAGGAGGTGGCTTGTGGGTCAGACGGAAGAGAGGACAGAGGGCTGGTCCTGGCCGGGAGAGGGGCTTCGGAGGTGGGAGCAGGTTGCAAGGCAGGTGGCAGGGAGATAGGGGCCCAGGCTGAGGCTCTGGCTTGGACTGACAAGTTGTGCTGGATGTGGCCTGCTGGGGAAGGAGAATGCTGAGCCTTGAGGGTCGGGGACATCTAGGGGAGATGCTCAGTTGGGGCTGGACCCACGGGCTGGGTCTCAGGGTGGGAACCCAGGGTGGAGCCAGGGCCTGGAGCCATCCTCATGAAGCCTCCATGGGGACGTGGTGACCACTGAAGCCTCCATGGGGACGTGGTGTCTCAGAGCCTGGGCAACCATAGGTGTGGGCCACAGTGACATTCAGGGGACCCAGCTAAGGAAGGACAGGGACCTGTGTGCAAAGAGGAAGGAAGGTGGCCACAGCAGGACAGCATCAGGGAGGTGAAGCTGCTCTGAGGTTCCAGAAGGAGCCCCGGGGCTGGGCACAGTGCCTCCTGCCTGTAATCCCAGCACTTTGGGAGGATCGCTTGAGGCCAGGAGTTGGAATCCAGACCAGACTGGGCAATATAGAAAGACCCCATTTCTATGAAAAATAAGAAGGGGGAAAAAGGAGCCATTGAGTTTGAGGAGTCAGGAGCTTTGGCAAGCAAAGACCCAGGAGAAGATCGGGAGCGGGGGGGAAGCAGCAGAGGAGGGGGTGCCACTGTTTGCAACTCACGTCCTCCCAGGGGACTTTGCAACACCAGGAACCTGGCCTCACCATCCCTTGGCAGTGTGGAACCGCGGAGTGCCCTCTTTCTTAGAATTTCCTAGTCAATGATTTCTGGTTTTAGCTGGACCAGCTGTTTTTTCTCTCCCCTACGCCTGTTCATTTATTGAGCACTTACTGTATGCCAGGTCCTGCAGGGACCAAGACAGGCTCAGTCCCTGCACAGCCTTAGTGGGGGAGACAAGAATTGAACAACCTCAGAATGAACATATTCATGTAAAAACAAAACAAAACAAGAGCTAGCAAGGAGAGAGAGAGAGAGAGAGAGAAAATAGGATGGAGGCCGGGCGTGGTGGCTCACGCCTGTAATCCTAGCTCTCTGGGAGGCCGAGGTGGGCGGATCGTTTGAGCTCAGGAGTTCGAGACCAGCCTGAGCAAGAGCGAGACCCCATCTCTACTATAAATAGAAAGAAGTTAATTGGCCAACTAATATATATAGAAAAAATTNTTTGAGCTCAGGAGTTCGAGACCAGCCTGAGCAAGAGCGAGACCCCATCTCTACTATAAATAGAAAGAAGTTAATTGGCCAACTAATATATATAGAAAAAATTAGCCAGGCATGGTGGCGCATGCCTGTAGTCCCAGCTACTTGGGAGGCTGAGGCAGGAGGATCGCTTGAGCCCAGGAGTTTGAGGTTGCTGTGAGCTAGGCTGACGCCACGGCACTCACTCTAGCCTGGGCAATAAAGTGAGACTCTGTCTCAAAAAAAAAAAAAAAAAGAAAGAAAGAAAATAACAGGGTGGATGGTGAAAGCTGCTTAAATGGGCGGTCAGAGGGGGCCAGGCTGAGGAGGTGACATTCGAGCTGAGACCTGAAGAAGGAAGAGAACAGTGTTCCAGATAGTGAACAGCAAGTACAAAGGCCCTGAGGTTGGACTGCGCCTTATCAATCTCTGACTGCTTCCTAAACTCTCCCTCTGTCCACAAGCGGTCAGAAAATATCTGCAGGCTGAAAGACAAAGCCTTTCGTGTGGATGAGGGCTTTTGTGTCCCTTCACTCGCTCCCCTACCTGCACAGCTCCAAACATTGACACAGGGTTCCATGGTGCGTGTTTGTTGGTTGACTTCACAAACAACCCTGAGGTTTTACTTCTGCAAGATGGGAACAAGAACCCTCCCATCTCCCAGGTGAGCGGGAGGGGGGCTCCCTGGATGTCTGTGGTCTCTGGAAGGGATGGAGCACTGCCCTCAGAGAGACTTCACTGTGATGGCAGAGCTTGGGGACATTCCAAGCGGGACATGGCTCTTGCCTTCTGGGCGCCCACAGCGTCTCTGAGAGGGGACACAGCCCAGAATGGCTCTGGGACTTTGCTCTGTGCCCGGCCAGGCTGCGGGGCTGTGGAGGTGCCATCACCTCTGACATTTTTTGCAGAGAGTCCTGAGGCCCTGGGCTAGGCCATGGAGCCAGCTGTCACCGGCTGCGGCCCTCCCCAGGGTGTTCGCACGTGCTTCCCGCTTCCTGGCAGGTTTCCCTGCCCGCTCTTGGCAAGGCTGCTTCCTCCTGACCCTTCAATCCCAGCCCAATGTCACTTGCTCAGGAAAAAAAAGCCATTTCTGACCCCAGAGTGGCCCCCACCCCGCCGAGCTACTCCTCACAGTTGGGAAACTCGGGGTTGATGTGTTTACTGGCTGTGGTCATCCCGTCCCTTCCGGAGGGGGGACGGGCGCGGACTGGACGCCAGCCTCAGTTTCCTCACCGGCTGATGGTGGATCTCTGAGAGGCTAAGCTCCCTGCGGGGCCGAGGGGCAGAGGGCGGGGGCGGGAGGGAGGGGCACGGACTGGACGTCAGCCTCAGTTTCCCCATCAGCCAATGGTGGATCCTTGGGAGGCCCAGATTCCCGGCGGGGCGCGGGCGCTAGGCGAGGGAAGGGGGAGAGGGCAGGAGGGGGGCTGGGGCGCGGACTGGACGCCAGCCTCAGTTTCCCCACCGGCCCAACGTGGATCCCCGGGAGGCTCAAGTTCCCAGCGGGGCGCGCGGGCTCGGGGCCGGGCAGGGGTGTCGCGGGGAGGGGAGGAGGGGGCGGTGGGGGAGGGGCGTGGGGGAGGGGCGTGGGCGGCGGCGCCACCTTAAGGCGGCTCAGCCCGCGGCTCCCGGCCGAGCCCCGCCGGAGGGAGGCGGCTCCGCGCGGGGCCCGCCGCCCGCACCGCCGCCGCCGCCGCCGCCGCCGAAACCGGCCACTGCGCGCCCGACCCGAGCGCCCGCTGCGGCGGCCGCCCCCGCCGCCCCGCGCCCCCCGCCGCCCCGCGCCCCCCGCCGCCCCGCGCCCCCCGCCGCCCCGCGCCCCCCGCCGCCCCGCGCCCCCCGCGCCCCCCGCCGCCCCGCGCCCCCCGGCGCGCCCCGCGCCGCGTCCCCGCGACCCCCGGCGCGCGCGCTCGGGGTAGGGGGCGCCGGGGACTCCCGGGTCCCCTGCCCCGCGCCGTGCCGCCCTCCTCCTCCTCCTCCCTCGGACGCCCCCCCTTTCCCCTCCCCCCGTCCCCCTCCCGCCCCCCACACCGCCGAGCTCCGGAGGCGCCGGGGCCCTGGCCGCGGCAGGATGTACCCCCAGGGAAGGCACCCGGTGAGTGGGGCTGCGGGGAGGGCCCCACCCCGCGCCCGGGAACTCGGACCCTGACGCCCCCGCCGCCCCCAGGCCCCGCTGCAGTCCGGCCAGCCCTTCAAGTTCTCGATCTTGGAGATCTGCGACCGCATCAAGGAGGAATTCCAGTTCCTGCAGGCGCAGTACCACAGGTGAGGGGCTGGAGTTCACCTGGGCGCCCCGGCGCGGGGAGGGGGTCCCCCGGGGGCCTGGGCCAGACATCCTCCAGGTGCGCCGGCAGGGGGACTGGGGTCTGGGGGACGGTCAGTGCCGGGGCCTTCGGGCCCAGGAGGGGGCGGGGAGGGACTGGCCGGGACAGGAGACGGGGAGGTCAGGAAGGAAGTGGGGGGAAGCGGGCCCACTTGCGGCCGCGTGTGGGACCCCCGTGCCCTCTCCGCCTCCCAGCCTCAAGCTGGAATGCGAGAAGCTGGCCAGTGAGAAGACCGAGATGCAGCGACATTATGTCATGGTGAGGGTCAGAGCGGTGGCGCCAGGGCTGGGGCAGCGGGAGGGGGCTTGCTGGGGGTCGGCCCGGCCCCTGCTCCCAGCCTCCCCTTCCCCGTCTGTACACTGGGCCGGTGGGGATTGCAGGCTGTCGGCGGAGCCCCTCCCAGCTCCTGAGAGCCAAGACAAGGATGTCCCCTCTCCTCGTGGACATCCGGGAGGGGTGAGGGTCCCTGGGTACCTCCTACCCGCCCCACCCCTTTGGGGACAGTGAAGGGACCCTCGAGGCAGAGGTCTGCTTGCTCCTGTGGGTGCCTCCCCTGGGACCCCATGGGGCTGGGGGATTCCGTGTCCTGCTGTGCCTGGGGGCTCTGGGAAGACCCCAGTGTCACCCAGCACGGGGCTAGGCACCCACTCGCCTTGGACCCTTGATACTGCGTCTCCTTTGCAGTATTACGAGATGTCCTACGGGCTGAACATCGAAATGCACAAGCAGGTAACTGTGGGGCGGGGGCTGGGGGTGCGGGGCTGGAAGCCGTGGGGAGACCCAGTGTGGCAGCGTGGGACAGAGCAGACCCGGGGAACGGGGGTCTTGTCCTGTAATTTCCACAGAGGTCCCAGAGGACTAATTTGGGAACAGGGCAGATTGGAGCCTCATCAGAGGAAAAAGATTCTCGACTTCAGGGGACAGCGGCTGGCAGCCGGAGCTGTCCCGCGGGCAGGGGCCAGGGTCCCTATCCCAGGGAAAGCTGGCAGCAGGGACTGGGCAGCCAGGTCAGGGAGGCTGTGGAGGTGACTTGTGTCCCAGGACGAGGCTGGAGGGACAGTCTTGGGGAGTCTGAAGTTGTACGACAGCCCGAGATTCCGTTGGTTTTTTGAAATTTCCAAGAGCAATCCCAGCGGGCTTGGCCAGAAGGGCCGGAGATTGTTCTCAGGGCCCTGAATTTGAACCCCTGGTTCAGACCGACCCTGTCATTCCAAGGTAGACCTCAGCGTTCTGTGGCTGTCCTCAGAGCTCTGAGGTGTGACGTGAGTCGCGGTGCCCTGAGACTTCCCGGAGCTTCCGAGTGTAGCGCGAAGCTTCCGAGAGAGACCTCCAAGTTCTGGGACTGACTCCTTTGGGCCGAGATGCGTCACACGGCTCTGAGGCTGTCCCCAAGCTTCTGAGTGTGATCTCGAGGTTCTGAGATAGACCGGAAGGTTCTGGTGTTAACTCCAGTGGTCCAAGGTTCACCCCGAGATCCTGAGACCCACAGATGGTTTCTAAGGGGGTGAGAAGGTTCCCGAGATTGTGGGCTTGATGGACTCTTAGGTTTTGTCCACCAGAATATTATAATTAGTGGGCGGAGCTTCGCATCGGGGCTGCCAGGTGGGTGGGAAGGACAAGGGGGGCTGGAGTGCGGGGCGCCCGGGGGTGCCCACCTGGCCTGCTTGCCTGGGTGGGTGTGGGCTCTGCCGGCTCCCATGAGGGCCGGAGGGGGCTCGTCTGCCGGAGCATGGCGTGGCCCGGGGGTGCGTGCAGTAGACAGCCCAGCGGAGGACACGGCAGGGCTCAGGTCCTGGGAGAGCCCTCTTGGTGGCCGGGACCTAGGACTCCGGCTGGGGGTCCCTCTCTCCTTGCTCGCGTATGCTGCCCTCAAAGCCCTGCGTGTCTGTGGTCTGTCTGAGTTGGGTCTGTGCGGCCGCTTCCTGCAAATCTCTGTCCCGCGTGTGTCTGGCGGTCAGCCCCGGTCTTTCGTCTCCAGGCCACCCCGGGCCTCACGCAGCCGGGCAGACGGGCTTGGAGTCCCTCCGTCCGCTGCCCGGGGCCTTCCCGTGCACCCTCGGGGCGACAGGTCCCCCAGCCCTCAGCCCCGCTTTGCAAACGCTTGGTGCCCGCCTGGGAGTCAGGTCTCTGTCCTGCTCCAAGTCTCCTCTTGCTTCGTGCCAGGCGGAGATCGTGAAGCGGCTCAGCGGCATCTGTGCCCAGATCATCCCCTTCCTGACCCAGGAGGTGAGTGGGCCGCGGCAGCAGGAGATGGACGGGGAGGTCTGGGCGGTCGCCACGGGCGCCCTCCGGTAGAGAAGCCATCAGCGCAGAGAGGGGACGTTTGGTCACGGCAGAGAGTCCTGCAGCCCCCACCGGGACAGGGGGAGGAGCTGGCTGAGTGTGAGGACGGGGACTTTCCTCCCCCTTGGTTGGTATCAAGGTGTAGAGCTGCCCCCTGCAGCCCTGCCGGTGCCCGATCCGAATCCTGGCTGTGTGGCCTTGAGCCGGGCCGTGCTTTTCTGTGTCTGTCTCCTTATCAGCGTTGGCGCGACGTCCAGATGCGCTAATACGTGCAAAGTGCTGAAGACGGTGCCAGGCGCTGAGTCAGCACCCAGTAAAAGCGAACCCTTAGGTTATGCTAGGTGACATATCACAAAAGGACAGGCGCTGCGTGATTCCACTCACAGGAGGTTCCTGGAGCTGTCAGATCCACAGAAAGTAGAGTGGTCAGTGCCAGGGGCTGGGAGGGTGCGGGGAGTGAGTGTTTCAGGGGACAGAGCTTCAGTTTGGAAAGACGAGAAAGTTCTGGAGGTGGAGGGTGGTGTGGGTTGCACAACGTTGTGAATGGACTTAATGCCACTGAGCTGTGCACTTACAGATTGTTAAAATGGTAAATTGTTATGTATTTTTGTTTGCCAATGTGAAAAAGATAGCAGTAGGACATACATACAATAGTGTGAGCACTTTGTTGAAGCTTCAAAACAAAAAGCCCTTGGGAGAATGCCCAAATTCATTCCAGCCTCAGGACCTTTGCACTGGCTGTTTAAAAGAAAAGAAGATAGAAAAAGACAGAAATGAGTCTTTTTTGTTTTTATCTCTCTCTCTCTCTTTTTTTTTTTTTTTGAGACGGTCTCTCTTTGTTGCCCAGGCTAGAGTGAGTGCCGTGGCATCAGCCTAGCTCACAGCAACCTCAGTCTGCTGGGCTTAAGTGATCCTCCTGCCTCAGCCTCCCAAGTATCTGGGACTATAGGCATGCGCCACCATGCCCGGCTAATTTTTTCTATATATATTTTTAGTTGGTCAATTAGTTTCTTTCTATTTTTAGTAGAGACGGGGTCTTGCTCAGGCTGGTTTCGAACTCCTGACCTCGAGCAATCCGCCCGCCTCGGCCTCCCAGAGTGCTAGGATTACAGGCGTGAGCCACCGGGCCCGGCCTCTCTCTTTTTTTTAAAGAGATGGTGCTTTGCTATGTTGTCCAGGCTGGTCTCAAACTCCTGGGCTAAGGTGATCCTCCCGCCTCAGCCTTCTGAGTAGCTGGGACTTCAGGCGTGCACCACCATGCCCGGCCTGGATGTTCCTGTTTCCATCAGGAGCATTCTGTCTCCAGAGAGACATAAGAATAGGTTTCACTTCAGAGTGGATAGACTGGGAGGGCCTTCGCTGCAATGGGCACCAAGAACAGAGGGGAGATGCCCAACTTGGTTTGGACTCCACCAAGTCTGCTATTTCTGGAAGCTTGGGATGGGGAGAGGTCCTGTCTAGACAACAGAATGGAGTGATGGTGTCTGATGACAAGACAAGAGTGGGGACAAAGTGGCCCAGAGTGAGAAAGACAAGAAATGTGGCTAAAAGGACTTTTGGAGGCAGTGAATAAAAGCGCATATCTGCCCCAGCAACTCCATTCTTCTAGACCAGGAAGTAGCAAACTACAACCCAAGGGCCAAATCCGGCCCTCTACTTGTCTTTGTAAATAAAGTTTTATTGGCACACAGCCATGGCCATTGGTGTACGAATCCTCTAAACTAAAGCAGCTTTCCCGCCGCAAGGGCAGAGTTGAGTATTTGCAGCAGAGACCCTCAGGCCTGCAAAAGAAGAATCTTTACTCTCCCACACAGCAGTGTACGGCTGCTGGAGCCTCATGTCAGCGTCCCAACACCTCCTCGGTGGGGACAGCACAGGTGCCCATCGTTGAGTGTAGAGACATGCAACTGCCTCGTAGTACACACAGCGGGATGAGCTACAGCTCCACCCTCGCCTATTGGAGCCTCCCGCCACGTGGCCGTTTAAATTTATATTAACTCATCTTTAAATCTATTAAATCAAACTTCTGTTTACTACACGTATATTCCTTTAAATTTCACGCAATTAAACATTTCGTTCCTCTGTGGCACCGGCCACATTTCAAGTGCTCGGGAGCCACACGTGGCCAGTGGCTTCCGCGTGGAACAGCAAAGACAGAGAGCACTGTCCCACAGCAGAAAGTCCTGCGGCCCCAAAAGCCGAACACACGACAGCCGCCCACCACACACATCACGGCTGCAGCTTAAAATGTTCTGTCGAGTGAAAGAAGCCAGTTACAAAGGAGAACACCGAGTATGAGCCCATAAAATAGTTCAGAACGGACAAATCCAAGCAGGTCTAGGAAGGCAGTCGTAGGTGGTGAAATTACACAGGGAAACAAAGAAATTATTGTCATCGAGGTAGGGAAAGGAGGGCGTCATGCTTGCACGGAGCGCAGGGGGTTCCTAGAGGCTGGTGATTTCTGCTACTGGTTCTCGGCTGGGGGCAGCTTTGCCCTGCAGGGACATCTGTGGTCGTCGTGACTGGGGGCGCTCCTGGCACAGAGTGGGTGGGGACCAGGGACCGCGCCCTGCAGTCCCCGAGACGGCCCCACCCTGGAGAATGATCCGGCCCCCAAATGCCCACGGTGCCGAGGGACAGAGCTTGGTCGGGTGTGATTTCATACTGCAATAGTGTTGACCGCACTTAGGCTTTTTGTTCCCTTCTCTGTGCGCTTGTTTATTTCACAATTCAAAACAGAAAGGGAGGGAGGGGAGGAAGAGAAGAGGCGTGGACCGCGTGGGGCAGCGAGGAGAGGGCGGGCAGGCGACAGGCAGGCCCCAAGGGCGTTGCCAGGGCGGGGAGGGGGTTCAGAGCAGCCTCTCCCCGGTGCCCCCACCCACCCCAGCATCAGCAGCAGGTGCTCCAGGCCGTGGAGCGCGCCAAGCAGGTGACCGTCGGGGAGCTCAACAGCCTCATTGGGGTGAGTCCTCCTGGCTCCTGCCCTGCCGTGGGGAGACACCCTGTGCCCGGTCCCCGGCTCCCCGCTGGAACCCCAAGGCACACCCTCGGCTCAAACCCCTCCCCAGCGTCCACCCCCTCGGGCCAGGGCACCTCGGGGTGCTGCCCCCGGCCCACCCTTTCTCCTCTCCAGCAGCAGCAAGTCCAGCCGCTGTCGCACCACGCCCCGCCCGTCCCCCTCACCCCCCGGCCCGCCGGGCTGGTGGGCGGCAGTGCCACCGGGCTGCTCGCCCTGTCCGGAGCGCTGGCCGCCCAGGCGCAGCTGGCAGCGGCTGCCAAGGAGGACCGAGCCGGCGTGGAGGCCGAGGGGTCCAGAGGTGAGCGGGCATCACAGGGCGCCCTGGGCAGGTGGGGGACCAAACTCATCGCAGGCCGGGCGCGGTGGCTCACACCTGTAATCCTAGCACTCTGGGAGGCCGAGGCAGGCGGATTGCTCAAGGTCAGGAGTTCGAGACCAGCCTGAGCAAGAGAGAGACCCCGTTGCTACCATAAATAGAAAGAAATTAATTGGCCAACTAATATATACAGAAAAAATTAGCCAGGCATGGTGGCGCATGCCTGTAGTCCCAGCTACTCGGGAGGCTGAGGCAGGAGGATCGCTTGAGCCCAGGAGTTTGAGGTTGCTGTGAGCTAGGCTGACGCCACGGCACTCACTCTAGCCTGGGCAACAAAGTGAGACTCTGTCTCAAAAAAAAAAAAAACTCATCGCAGGACAAGTGGCCAACAGGCTGTGTGTCCTTGGGCCAGTCACTGTCCCTCTCTGGGCATCTGTCTGAATCGGGCGGGCAGGGGACAGTCCCCATGTGCCAGGCTGTCGGAAGGGCCGGGGAGGTTCCACCTGGGTAGAGGGCTGGCCCCTCTGGCGCCTGGGGTCCAAACGCCTCATTCTTGCTCCTCCTGTCTCTCCTCCCCCGACCCCAACCTGCCAGCGGAGAGAGCCCCGAGCAGGGTAAGTCCAGGGGCCCCCGACCCTCGCCTTGTCGTGCCCTGGGCCGGGCTCGGGCGCGTTCTGAGCTCATGGGGCCACAGAGTGAGACCCCCAGCCCCGTTTCCACAAGGCTGGGATTTGACGTATGTGTATTTCTCAATCTCGAGCTATTTTTGTGGGGGGTGTTGAATAAATGAGGCCACCCCCTTGCGATCCCCGATTGGGATCCCTGTCCCCGGCCTCCTGTGGGTTCACTGGTGCGTCCTGCGCTCAGAGTCACCTACACCAGTGCTGCCCCGGAGCGAGAGAATGCCAACCGGGTGTGATTTTGCAGAAAGTGCTTTAGTTTGGGAATAATTAGAGGTGCAAGGGAGATTGCAAACAAATGTGTAGGCAGGCCCAGGCACCTTCCCCCAGCTTCTGCCACAGGTGCCATGTTGTGTAGCAAATGCAGGACACTCACGTTGGTCCCAGGCGTAAGGCTTTCGTTCGTTTGTGTGTGTGTGTGTGTGTGTGTTTATGCCATTTTGTCGGGCACTCAGTCTTGCATAGGCATCCCCGCAATCTTTCATTGTCATTTTCAATTTTCTAGTAGCCTCGATTAAAAAAGTTCAAAGCAACAGGTGAAATCAATTTCAGTGGTCTGTTTTATTTAACACGATGTATCCAAACTATCATCCTTTCAACCTGTAAGCAACATCAAAATTACTAATGTGGCCGGGCGCGGTGGCTCACGCCTGTAATCCCAGCACTCTGGGAGGCCGAGGAGGGAGGATCGCTTGAGGTCAGGAGTTCGAGACCAGCCTGGGCAAGAGTGAGATCCTGTGTCTACTAAAAAAAAAAAAAAAAAAAAAGGTAGAAAAAGTCAGTCAGACAACTGAAAATAGAAAAAGTTAGCCGGGCATGGTGGTAGCACATGCCTGTAGCCCCAGCTACTTGGGAGGCCAAGACGGAGGATCGCTTGAGCCCAGGAGTTGGAGGCTGCAGGGAGCTAGGCTGATGCCACGGCACTCCAGCCTGGGCGACACAGAGAGAGACTCCATCTCAAAAAAAAAAAATTACTAATGAGATGTTTTACATTTTTTAAAACCTTACCAAGCCCGCAAGTGCCCCGGTGCACGTCACACAGAGTGCGTCCCAGTCAGCACCGGGCACGTCGTGAGCACCACTCTCCAGTATGCCAAGTGCTCTAGAATGTGCTGGAAAACAAACCAGCCACGAAACAATGAAGCCCACAGAATAAAAGGCACCGAACAAAGAAAAAAGAAGCCTCTCTTCTTCCTACGTCCCCACTGCAGCCCGCAGTGCAAACACTAGTGATGGTGTTTAATGTGTCCTTCAGAAAAATGGCAGTGGTTGCAGGTTAGAGAGCTGTTGTGGCCGCTCCGGAGGCCACCGGTCCACGGGGCCACGTTCCCTCTGCAGCCTCCTGGGCAGGACCCTCCCGCACCGCTCCCAGCCTGGCGGGCCCTGGCAGTGCTTGGTGTCCTTGGCTTGTGGCCGCGTCACGCCACGGTGGACTTAGGGCCCACCCCCCGTCCCGTGTGACTTCATCTTTGCTTGCTCATTGCACCTGCAAAGACCCCATTTCCAACTAGAGTGTCACTGTGAGGGTCCTGGTGGCCATGGGACCTGGGGGACCCTGTGCAACCTACGGCCCTGCCTTCCCTCGCCCGTCTCCGGCGCTGACACCTGCCCCCACCCCTACAATCCTAGTCTCTCCTGAAAGGACCCCCCTTTTGGGGGGTCCTTTTGGAGCATCTCTGCAGATTTCTCTCCTGTGTGACACGTTACATACATGCATGCCTACGTGTTACATGCATGTACGCTAACACGTTACACGCATGCGTGCGGAGTTCCTGCAGGGAACGCCCTGGTATAGTGTGATCCCGGAGGGTGACGGGTGTGAGAAGAAACGGCGGTTGTCAAATGTGCTGTTCTGCCCCCCAGGCGACATTTAGCGTCGTCCAGGGACATTTTTGGGTTTTATGACTTAGCGTGTGTGTGTGTGCGTGTGCGTGTGCACCTGGCATCTAGCGGGCAGGGCACAGGACAGCCCCACCCAGAGCACGACCCGCCCTCGGCAGCCGTCGGGCCAGGAAAGCCGGGTTATCAGTCCGGTCTGCACCGGCTCTTGCCAGGCCCGGAGTAAGTGCTTGTCCCACAGCTGTCACCGTGTTGTGACAGCACAACCGCAGGAGGTAGGCACTGTCACTGTCCCCATTTCACAGATGAGGGATGTAGCATCAAGGTTGCCCTGGGACAGTCCCATTTCCCAGATGGGAAGCTTGGGACGCAGACACTAATACCAGCTGCGGGACGGGGGGCC
This sequence comes from Mirza zaza, assembly GCA_008750895.1. NCBI lineage: Eukaryota > Metazoa > Chordata > Mammalia > Primates > Cheirogaleidae > Mirza > Mirza zaza. The sequence goes on from VSMD01026029.1 coordinate 42,416, forward strand.
CTCTGTCTTGGCTGACCCGTCCTCCCGCCTGGCCCCCGTCTCTCTGCAGAGTGTGTCCCCGTCACCTCCTGAGAGTCTGGTGGAGGAGGGGCAACCAAGTGGCCCTGCTGGCAACGGGAAGGAGAGAGCAGAGGAGAAAGATCTGTCAGGCCCTTACGTAAGTGGGGAGCAGGCTGGGTGGGCACCCATGGCCTAGAACAGTCCCCAGCCTGGCCCCTTGGAGCCTTCCAGAGCCCAGGTCTGGCTGTGACTCTCTCACTCCACAGCCTTCCATAGCTCCCCATGGCTCTGAGCACTGGCCACTCAGAAGAGATGCTGTGGTGCCCGGTTAACACTGGCTGCCCTGCGTCTGTCACCCTCTGGGCCGTGCAGCCATCCCCCACCCTGGCTTTTGTTCCAGCTGTTTCTTTCCTCCCTTCTCCCTCCTCCTCTCAGAAACCGGTCTCTCGGCCAAGGCACAAAAAGACTGTCTCCTGAGGGAGCCCTCTTTCCCTGACCCCTCCGGAGGGCTGGGACCCCCGTCTTGTGGTCACATTGCCGTATCCTGTGGTCTCGAGCCGGCACCCCAGGGCCAGGCGGGGGCCGGGCCACAGCCCTCCCCCCTCCAGGGCAGCCCGACCTGGTCCCAGCTGAGCGGCGGGCGCAGTGTTGGCCGACCCTACCCTGCCGTTTCTCAGAGAAGCCTTAAATCTTTCTTTCCATGCAAGAGCTCGTTCTGTAAATGTCGGCAGCCGATTTTCATCGAAAGGGGAAAACCGGGCATGGCAGGAAACCCACCGGCTGGGACGATCTGGCGTCCCTGCTGCAGCCTTTCTCCTTCCCTCGGTTTCTTGCCAAAGCAGAGGTTCCAGCGTGGCAGGGTCCCGTCCCACCCCCGCCTCCCCGCCCGGGTGCCTGGGATGGTGTTTTGTACGTCCGAGAGGGGAGTCGGAGCTTGGTCTTTCTCCCAAGGGTAATGGGGAGCTATAGAGGGATGTGGAGCAGGGGTGGGGATAGGTCTTGGGGAAATCTCTCTGGGGCCAGCTTGGAGGCCTCCCTGGAGAGATTGCTGTGCACGTGCAGCCTTCTCCTCTGTGGGGGTTCCAGTGACACACCGGGGTCTGCAGGCTCGTGCCCCCTCCCTGGGGAGCTGTTGGGGGCGTGGGGGCAGGGGTGTGAACAGGAAGGGCTCTCTCCCCGTGTCCCCCAGGAAAGCGACGAGGACAAGAGTGACTACAACCTGGTGGTGGATGAGGTGGGTCCAAGGGTTCAGCCTCCCCTTCTCCCCACTCTGGACACAGAGTGAGGGGTGGGTTTTCTAGACTGGGGGCCCCAGAGGAAGTGGGGTTCCTGGCCCCTTCTCTGTGGGTGGCGGTGATGGGGCCGGGAAGAGTGGGGATCCCCCCGCCCCCAGGGGACGCCCAGGCAGGTGGGGAAACGTAGGCGCAGAGAACGCGGGGAACAGGTAAAGGGGCTTCAGGTCCTGGTCACTGTGTGCCTTGCTGGGGAGGGGAGTGACACCCCCTTCCCTGGCCTCACTTCCCCGCATCTGCTCGGTGGGGAAAACAAAACCAAGCCCTGATGGAGTCGCTGCTGTGTGTGCTCATGGACTAGGTCCTGTCATTAAACTTACCATTGTGCAGATGAGTAAACTGAGGCACCAGGAAGTTTCATAAATCAGGGTGGGTCATCGGTGCCCCGTCTGGAGGTTGGAGGGGGCGTCAGGAGGAGGAGGAGAGAGGGCCTTTTCTTCCTCTCTCACATCATCCCCACTCAACGTCACCTCCTTGAACCCAGGACCAACCTTCAGAGCCCCCCAGCCCGGCCACCACACCCTGTGGAAAGGTGCCCATCTGTGTGCCCGCCCGCCGCGACCTCGTGGACAGCCCGGCGTCCCTGGCCTCCAGCCTGGGCTCACCGCCTGCCAGAGCCAAGGACCTCGTCCTGGTAAAAAGCAGGGGTGGAGGTGGGGGGCCTTGAAACTCACTTCATTCCTCCGGGAGGCCTGGAAACAGACGCTGCCACAGGGGACACCGGGCTGAGAGGTCTCAGGCTGGCATTGTCCACCACTTCCTCTTGATTTTTTTTTTTTTTTGGCCTCCTACATGGAGTCACTTGGTTGAGCCTAAGTAAATATTACAAGGCAACTTCCTAAAGAAACTCTCTAAATAAATATTCAAAGGCAACTCAGCCTCCTTAAGGGGAAACCAAGTGTCTCTTGGGATGAATTGGAAATACACAAGGGAAATGCCAGGGAAATACACAAGGGAGACGAGTGGGCGGCCGACTCACCCTGCGGGATCCAGGCCTGCAAGGGTTAAGGCCTCCCAGAGGGGAGACTCACCTGGCCCAGCCTGACCTGCAGGAAGGTAATTTATACAGGGTGTGTGGGGCTGTCTGACCTCCCGGATTCAGCTCCCTGTGTGGCTCCCCCTCCCCAGATCGCCCCCCAGAGCCCCCCTCACCGCCCTGCACTTGGCCGGGGGAGAGCATGTCGGTTTCCAGGCCTCCCCTCCCAGCAGGTTGCCATGGCAACCGCCAGAGGTTGGGGCTCTGGGTCTGTCTGAAGGGCCCTCCTCCCTCTCCAGGGAGACTTTCCAGGGGCAGGGCCCCCCCATCGGGAGAAGCCCCCACCCGGCCCCACGGTGGTTGTCCCACTCACTCCCCAGCGTGCGGGGCTGTCGCTGTTGGTGAAGCGGCCGGGAGGAGACAGGCGCAGGCAAGGAGGCGAAGTTTCTTGGAAGACAGAGGAGGGAATGACAGAGAGCCCAGACAGAGCGTGTCCCCAGATGGGGGTCAGGCTGCCCCTTTCCTGGAGTCCCCCCTTGGGGAGGGACAGCTGGGGCTGACACCCCCCGCCCCGTGGAAACCACACGCGGCGTTCTTTCTACACCTGGGACTGCGCCCTCCTGGGCTCCCACGGTTTCTCGTTCCCCGCCCTCGAGGTTCGCCACACCTCTGACCTTGTCGCCTTCCTACAGGGGACATCGCTGGCCCCTGGGGCTCCCCGCCCTGCACGGCGTGCAACACCCCACTCACACCCCCGGCTTCACCGGGCATGCGCACTGCACGCCTTGGCCTGTGCACGCGCCGGTGCTGTGATGGAGGCGCGTGCCGGTGGGTTTCGGCGTGCACACGCGTGTGTGCGCTCCCTGTGGGCATGCCCTGTGTGCCCACAGACAGGCAGCTGTGGGGCCGGTTCCCCCAGTGTGCACACCTGCGACAAAAGAGTTTTTAGAGACAGGGTCTCACTGTGTCACACGCCCAGGCTGGAGTGCAGTGCACGATCACAGCTCACTGCAGCCTCCAACTCCTGGGCTCAAGCGATCCTCCTGCCTCAGCTTCCCAGGTAGCTGGGACTACAGGTGTGAGCCACCACCACGCCTGGTTAAATTTTAAAATTTTTGTAGAGATGGGGTCTTGCTGTGTTGCCCAGGTTGGTCTTGAACTCCTGGCCTCAAGCGATCCTCCCGCCTTGGGCTCCCAAAGTGCTGGGATTACAGGCGAGAGCCACCACACTCGGCCCCTCCCATCCAATTTCTGGCCAGATCCTTGGGCCACAAGGTGCCAGGTGGCATTCAGCCCTGTCCTTTTTCTGCAGAACGACCTCCCCGCCAGCACTCCTGCCTCCAGGTCCTGCGACTCCTCCCCGCCCCAGGACGCGTCCACCCCCGGGCCCAGCTCAGCCAGTCACCTGTGCCAGCTCGCTGCTAAGCCGGCGCCCTCCACGGACAGCATTGGTGAGCACCCAGGCTGCTGGTGCCTGCCAGCGCAGGCCTCACCTCTGGAGGTTTCTAGAAAAAGGTAGGGGCTGGGGAGGTGGGAGGTTCGTTCGGATTCCAGCCCTGGCATTCACTGCCTTGGCCCCAGCTAGATGCTGCCTCGCTCCAGACCTAGTTTCCTGACCATCTTGCCCTGACACTTAGGGAAACTGAGACCCAGAGAGTGGAAGTGACTTATCTGGGCGGCTTCAGCCTAATATGCTGGAGAAACAAGCTTCGGAGTCAGACAGTTTGGGTTTCCTGCCAGGCTTAGGCGCTCACCAGCTGGTGACCTTGGGCAAGTGATCCAACCTCTTTGAGTCTCAGTTTCCCCATCGCTCATCTGGGGCATGATAATACTCATCTTTTCTCATGGCCCTGTGCTGGTTCTGGGGCCCCTAAAGAACTTGGCCTTGGAACCCCCCAGGTGGCAGAGGACGAGACCCAGACCTCAAAACTCCCAGCCCTGTATAATCAGGGCAAAGGTAGAGGGTGGGCAAGGCTGGAGGTTGGCAGTGAGGCTCAAGGATGTTCCAGAGAACTTGATGGACACTTGGTCTGGGTTTTGAAGGATGAGTAGGAGTTCACCAACTAAAAGAAAGGGAAAGTCATGTCAACCAGAGAAATCACATATATTGCTTCTGGAGGCGTCACTCGATATGACCGATGTGGGCCTAGAGCATGGAGGCTCTGAATGACGAGCCAAGGAGAGCCCAAGGCAGTGGGAGGCAGGATCTGGGTCCAGGCGTCTGAGGACCTGTCCTTGCCTCTCCCCGCTCAGCCCTGAGGAGCCCTCTGACTCTGTCCAGCCCTTTCTCCACGTCCTTCAGCCTTGGCTCCCACAGCACCCTCAACGGGGACCTCTCTGTGCCCAGCTCCTATGTCAGCCTCCACCTGTCACCCCAGGTCAGCAGCTCTGTGGTGTATGGACGCTCCCCCATGGTGAGTCCTCAGGGCGGGAGGACCAGGCAGTGTCAGACGGGTCCGGGGGCTGGGGGCGGGAGGAGACACCAGCTACGCAAGGAGAGACAAAGGAACGGGGAAAGGGAAGGGACCCTTGGCTCAGCAAGTGTGTGCAGGAAGACGATCTGAGGGTCTCGGTGGCCCCACGAGCTTAATACAAATCAGCACTTGTGGCCGTGGAAAAAGCAGCTGTGATTTAGCCGCATGAAGACGAGCAGAGCGCCCTGGCCCTAGGAGATTGTGTACAAGGACTGGCGGCGTGCCAGGCGGCAGTTCGCAGCCCCGAGTTCTAGAGCAGGTCTCAGCAGGAGATGGGTAGCCCTGGGGTTCTAGGGTTCCCTGGACAGAGACTTTAGTGAAAACCTCAGCTCTCCATGTGTGCTAGAGCAGAGAGCATCTCTGCTTCCCTGGGGAGGGGCTGGTACACAGAGAGGGACATGGCGGAGGGGGATCCCTGGACAGGTAAGCGTGGGACAGCACAGGTGGGCTGGAGTCACCTGCCCCGTGACCACCCTCTGGCACTCCGACAGATGGCATTTGAGTCACACCCACACCTCCGAGGGTCGTCCATCTCCTCCTCCCTGCCCAGCATCCCCGGGGGAAAGCCGTGAGTACGGGCCGGGGCTCCCCGCCTGGGGACGGGCCAGTCTCTGCTTCCACCGTGTGGGGTGGAGGTCGGAGGTTCCCGGCTGTCCTTCCAGAAAGTCTCTTCTGTAAGATAGTTGGGGTTCCCAGGGTGGCGGCTGGGGACAGGGGTACACAAAGAGCAAAGTCTAGATGGCGAGTGTGCATGGGCCGTAATGTGGTAGATTCTGCTCCCCGGGGCATTTGGTGATATCTAGGACATCTGTGACTGTCATGACTAGGGGAGCTCCTGGCATGGGGCGGGTGGGGGCAGGGACACTGGTCAGCACCTGCAGTGCCCGGGATGGCCCTGCCCCAGAGAACGGCAGGCCCCGAGTAGCCACAGAACTTTCTGCAGTGACGGGCATGTCATAGGTCCTACTGCTGTCCACTCCGGTTGCCACCAGCCACGTGTGGCTTTTGAGCACTTGCAAGGTGGCCAGTGCACCTGACGGACTGGAACATTGAATGGGTTTACTCCAGTGTGTTTTAAGCTTGCCTGGCCACGTGGGCTGGGGCTCCCGTAAGACGGCAGGCTCTGAGCTCGGGCACTCTCGGGCCATCTTCGTGGGCCTCCATGCAAACGTTTATTAAGCGCTTGCTCAGGGCCACCTCCCAGACCCTCTGCCTTTGCACTGACCGTCCGAGGTCACCTGCCACCACGTTGTTGCCCTTCTCTGAACGCATCGAGGGCACCAGGCAGGGCGAAGGCCCCTTCCCTGCCCTCCCAGGAGAGGGTGCGGAGGGCTGTCCCCCAGGCCTGGGTCACGCCCCTGCCTCCCGTGCAGGGCCTACTCCTTCCACGTGTCCGCCGACGGGCAGATGCAGCCGGTGCCCTTCCCCTCGGACGCGCTGGTGGGCGCGGGCATCCCGCGGCACGCACGGCAGCTGCACACGCTGGCCCACGGCGAGGTGGTCTGCGCCGTCACCATCAGCGGCTCCACGCAGCACGTGTACACGGGCGGCAAGGGCTGCGTGAAGGTGTGGGACGTGGGCCAGCCTGGCGCCAAGACGCCCGTGGCCCAGCTCGACTGCCTGGTGAGGGCGGGCGGGGCGCAGAGGGCTGGCTGGGTGGGTGGGTGGGGCCGGGGCTACAGGTGGGGGCTTGCAGGCCAACCAGGGGCGGGGCTTGCAGGCCAACGGGGCGGGGCTTGCAGGCCAACCGGGGCGGGGCTTGCAGGCCAACCAGGGGCGGGGCTTGCAGGCCAACCAGGGGCGGGGCTTGCAGGCCAACCAGGGGCGGGGCTTGCAGGCCAACCGGGGTGGGGCTTGCAGGCCAACCGGGGCGGGGCTTGCAGGCCAACCGGGGCGGGGCTTGCAGGCCAACAGGGGGCGGGGCTTGCAGGCCAACAGGGGGCGGGGCTTGCAGGTAAATAGTAGTAGTGGGGTTTGCAGGCCAACCAGGGGCGGGGCTACATGGAAGCCTACCCAGGACCAACCCCAGCCCTGGCTTCCCTCCCTGGCCCCAGAACCGAGACAACTATATTCGTTCCTGCAAGCTGCTGCCAGATGGCCGGAGTCTGATCGTGGGTGGTGAGGCCAGCACCTTGTCCATTTGGGACCTGGCGGCGCCCACGCCTCGCATCAAGGCCGAGCTGACCTCCTCGGCCCCCGCCTGCTACGCCCTGGCGGTCAGCCCTGACGCCAAGGTCTGCTTCTCCTGCTGCAGCGATGGCAACATTGTTGTTTGGGACCTGCAGAACCAGACCATGGTCAGGTGGGTGGCGGCCGGCCTTGTGCGCAGTGGGGGCGGAGCCGAGACCGGGAGGATGCTGGAACAGCCCCAGTTCCAGGGTGGACACCTGGGCCCCTCTTTCTCCAGGCAGTTCCAGGGCCACACGGACGGCGCCAGCTGCATCGACATTTCTGACTATGGCACCCGGCTCTGGACAGGGGGCCTGGACAACACCGTGCGCTGCTGGGACCTGCGGGAGGGCCGCCAGCTGCAGCAGCACGACTTCAGTTCCCAGGTGCCACCCGGGATCTGGTGGGCGGGGGCGGGAACTGCACGAACGCAGCATCCTTCGTCTCCCCAAAAGGCGCCCCTTCCAGACACAGCCAGGACTAATGTCCCCTGTGATGCCACCTTTTTGTCCTCCGTACACATCCATAGGCCTCCCCTTTAACTCTCCAAAGACACAGGGAAACACCAAAGAGCTGATTCCTATTAAGCCGGGGGGCTACCGAGACCCTCAGATCATCTCCCTGTATGGTCTCGTCTAGCCATTGCCCCATGTCTTTGTCTTTCCTGGTAGAGCTGGTTTCTCCCTCCAGCCCTTAACCCTGGGCCCACTGGACTCACATGGGGGAGTGTCCACACACCACCCAGGGGACAGGTGGAGGCTGGTGTTCGAGCTGGGCGTGGCGGGGTCCCTGTGGAGGGTGCCGTGCGAGCCTGGGCTAAAGGACGTGGCGAAGGGGCTGGGTGGAGCAGGGCCCCTCCACGCTGAGCAGAAACCATCAAGGACGGGCCTTCAGGCACCTCCAACCTGTTGCTTGTGGGGCAGCATGTGAGCTCCTTGTCCTGTCAGCTACAGTGTCACACGCTGGTCTCACACACACCACACCTGGAACACCTCAAGATCTGTGTACCTATGTTCCCTCTGGCCAAAATGCCTTTCCCTGCCTTTAATTGGTGAACTCCTACACATCCTTCAAAACCCATCTCCAGTTTGGCCCTCCTTGAAACTGGGAGGTGCCAGCTCCCAGGCTCTTTATGCCCAACCTGCCCTTCTCTTTAGCTTGAAGAGTTCTTTGGTGTGGAAGTCAGGAGTGAGAGTGGACATAGCTATGTCCACCCTGTGTCCCCAAAGCTTAGGGGGGCTGAGCCCATCTCCGGGGATCCTAGGATGAATATCTCCTATCCCATGGGGTCCCTGCCACCCCTGTCTTTATACGGGAACACTTCTGGAGAGCCAGGAAAGAACAAGTGGAAGCTCCCAGTCTTCTCTGTGCTGCAGATGTGGTGCTATTTGTGCGGGGTGAATTTGACAGTTGCAGACGTGCAGAGGTTCGGGGTGGGGCGGGCGTCGTTCCTCTTTGTGTTTCGCTGGGCTGGGGACACTGAGTCCTTCCTCGTCAAAAGAAAAGGAGAGCTGGGCATGGGGAGAGTTCCAGGCTTGGGTTGGAGGTCCCGGCTCCGGGCCCGGTCCTTCCCAGACTTACCGCGTGACCCTGAGGCGACGCTCCAGCTCCCGCCATCTGCTCAGGGGAGCGACCGTCCCGCCTGGCCCCCCTAGCGCTGCTGTGCGCGGAGCAGATAATGGATGTGCGGCCCCGGGGTGCTCGCGGCTCTGATTAATATTAATGACCCAACTCACAGTCGCCTGCTGCTGGGCCGGGCAGCTGCCTCTCTCCGTGGGGGCCGTAGCGGGAGGAGGCTGGAGCCCCCACCACGTCCTCCCGCCAGCCGAGGGGCCATGACCCCGTCCCTGCCCTGTGCCCCCCAGATCTTCTCCCTGGGCCACTGCCCCAACCAGGACTGGCTGGCCGTGGGCATGGAGAGCAGCAACGTGGAGGTGCTACACGTGCGCAAGCCCGAGAAGTACCAGCTGCACCTGCACGAGAGCTGCGTGCTGTCCCTCAAGTTCGCGTCCTGCGGTGCGGCTCCTGGGGGGGGGGGGGACCGGGGTCCTGGGCTGGGGGCTTCACCCCCTCAGAAAAAAAGAAACAAAACAGAAAAACCCAGATGCCCGGTTCAATTTCAATCTCAGATAAATAACAGATGATTTGTTAGTATAAGTATGTCCCAAATACTGCCTGCGACAGACTTACACTAAAAGGCCAATCATTTGTTAGTGCGAGTATAGCCCACAGGGTGCGGCGTGTGTGGGATAGACTTATATATTAAAAATATTTTTAATATACGAGACAGAGGCTCGCTTTGCTGCCTGGGCCAGAGTGCAGTGGCGTCATCACGGCTCACTGCAGCCTCCAACTCCTGGGCTCAAATGACCTTCCTGCCTCAGCCTCCTGAGTAGCTGGGACTACAGGTGCCACCACCACGCCCAGCTAATTTTTTCTATTTTTAGTAGAGACGGGGGTCTCACTCTTGCTCAGGCTGGTCTTGAATTCCTGAGCTCAAGTGATCCGCCTATCTCAGCCTCCCAGAGTGCTGGGTTTGCCTGCATGAGCCACCATGCCCGGCCTAAAAAAACATTTTAAAAAATTTTTAATAGAGATTGGGGTCTTGCTGTGTTGTCCAGGCTGGCCTCAAACCCCTGGCCTCAAGTGATCCTCCCACTTTGGCCTCCCAAAGTGCTGGGATTACAGCCACCGCTCCAGGCCTGAGATTCATACTTCCCTGGGCGTCTTGGATCTTACCTGGCAACCCTGCCCTGGGGCTGTCCCCTTCTTGCGGGCCAGGTGGGGCCTCTTAGAGCCTGAGTTTTGCCACCTGGGAAATGCAGGGGAAGGATTGCGGTGGTTTTGTGCCTCAGTGAGGGCAGAGGAGGCTGGAGAGAGGGAGAGGCCAGGCCCAGCCTGTCCCACCTCCCCGAGTGGCCACAGTGCCCCTCCGGCAACTTTCCCTGCCCCCTCCGCAGGGCGGTGGTTCGTGAGCACCGGCAAGGACAACCTGCTCAACGCCTGGAGGACGCCGTATGGGGCCAGCATTTTCCAGGTACGCGCGGCCGGCGGCCCCCAGCCCTGGCAGGACGCCACGTGCCCAGGTGCACCAGGGTCAGACGCAGGGAGCACCCTGGCCCCCCCCCACTGCTCTGACCCGACCCTTCCCCGGCCCCAAACCCTCCCGGCCACTACGGCAGGGCTGGGGGGCGCCCATCTGCCCGCAGCCTGCTTGTTTTCAAAAAATATTTTGGTTTTACTAAAATACACCTGACATTATAAAGATGCCCGTCTTAGCCATTTGTAAGTGACATTAACACATTCCCAGGGCTGTGCAGCCGTCACCACCCTCCACTTCCAGAACTTTCTCGTCTTCCCAAACTGATGCCGTGTCCCCATGAGACACCCCCTCCCCAGCCCCCACCACCCTACTTCCTGTCCCTGTGGCTCTGACGCCTCCAGGGACCTCCTGGGAGTGGGACCACACGGGATTTGTTCTGTGTCTGGCGTCTGTCACTGAGCACCATGTCCTCAGGGTCCGCCCACGCTGTGGCCTGCGTCAGAGCCTCGTCCCTTTTAACATCCCTCCGCATCTTCACCGACACTTGTTACTGTTTTTATTATACCCGTCCCAGTGGGTGTGCTGTACTTATGGCATATTTAAACGGTCACCAAAAAATACCTGTAGAATATGTGAATAGACTTATTTGGACTTCAGGCAACACCTAAAATCCTTACTTGTGGGCCCTCTGCAAAGCTTGCTGACCCCTGGTCTGGGTCCGTGTGCTGTGTGACCTCATAGCTGGTATACACCCTCTCTGAGCTGCCCAGCAAAGCACAGCTTCCGTCCCAGCTCTCTTGGGGGTCGAGGGAGCAGAGGAGGCCTGAGCAGAAGGGCCCAGCCCCGGAGCTCCTTTTTCTAGAAAAGGC
>VSMD01026030.1:0-39722 GCA_008750895.1 Mirza zaza
GGCCATTGGTGATCCACTCACCCTTCAGCCCCTCTCCCCTCCCTGGAGGTTAGAGGGGTGGGCCTGAAAGTCTCAAGTCTTTAACCCTGCCTTGTGTTTCCCATGACCAGCCCCATCCAGAAGCTACCTGGGGGCTGCCCCACCCAGTCAACCCCCTAGTATACAAAAAGACACTATCGCTTTGAAGATTCCAAGGATTTTAGGAGTTGTATGCCAAGAGACAGGGACGAAGACCAAACATATATTTCAAAGTGTCAGAGCTGGTTTCGTCTTACTTGATCTCCCCACAGCTTTCTACAGAACTGGCTCCTTTGGGAAACACTTCTGGTTTCCCTACCTCACCACCTGTTCTTTTCCATCTCTTGGCTGATTCCTTCATCTTCCTCTGCTGCAGCTCTGGCTATTAGACAGTCTCCGAATGGTCCTTTGACCCTCTTACCTTGTCTAGCTACATCCTCCGAGTTGGTGCTTCATCTACTTCAGTTGCTTTTGGGCTGTGCCTCTGGGAAATTATTTCTTAACTGTTGTTACCTGCTCTGGCCACATCTGAAGTGAGTCCTGATCTCCCTTGAGACTGCAAAGCTTTCATGACCAGCCTGATTTCTACTTGGACAAGTTTGGGAGACTGAGCATGGTTTTAACCTCCAACAATCAAAGGCTCTATTAGGCCAGGTTCATGGGTTTTTGGCAATTCAGTTTTTTCAAAAACAGGCTTTGTCTCTATTTGCTTCCCATCTACCTCTTATGCCAGTAACCATACCTACAGTTCTTTCCTAAGATGTAGATTGTTAACCCTGTTTTTACTAATACTATTGTTATTCTGGTTCTTGTCCCACTGTTTCCCTTAGAGGTATAGGCTTCGTATATACTTGGCTTGGTCTACCTTTCAAGTTATTGCAGACAAGAGTTTTCTTAAATGTTTTCTTCCTGACTGTCATGGGGCTACATTTTTTCAACCATCTGTAACTCTCTTTTTGCTGTCATCAAAGGCCCTGAATAATCTTGCCACTGTCTACCTCTCCAACCCATCTCCTTCTATTTTCCTTCCACCCCTGTTCCCAGCCTCACTCTGATCCATCTGTTCCCAGAACAGGACAGGCCTTTGCATGAGCTATTTCCTCTGCCAAGAGCTCTCTGCACCCTCCCTACCTACCATGTCTTTGCATAGCTTCCTCCTTACATATAATTCAGGTCTCAGCTCAAATACTGCCTCTTAGTGGGGTCTTACCTAACCATCTGCTATGGTTTGAATGTGTCTGTACAAACATGCTATGGTTTAAAGTGCGAGTGTTGAAAACAATTTCTCTGCCTTCGTGAATGGATTAGGCTGTTATCATGGGAGTGGGTTTGTTATCTCAGCAGTGGTTTCATTATAAAAGGGAGCTCTCTCTGGCTGGCTTGATCTGACTTGCCATATGATACCTCCCACCATCCTATGATGCAACAGAAAGGCCCTCACCATATGCTGCACCATGCTCTTGGACTTCCCAGCCTCCAGAACCATGAGCTAAATAAATCTTTACTCTTTATAACTTACCCAATCTGTGGTATTTAGTCATAGCAACAGAAAATGGACTATGACACCATCCCATCTAAAATTTGTTTTTCATAGTATTTACCACCATCTGATATTATCTTTTGTTTGTTTGTTTGTTTTCTTGTCATGGTCCATATCACATTCTCCCTACCCATGGGCTCTGTGAGAGCCAAAACTGTTGGCTTTGTTTGCTACCATATCCTTGGTGTTATAAACTGTGCTTGCCACACAATAGTTATGACAACAAATACCAATCCTTATATAATACTCATTGTACTCCAGACATTGTTTTAGTTCTTTGTTGAAAATGTACTTTCATGAAAAAAAAATTCAAAGATACATAAAAGTCAAGAGAAAAAAAAGGATAAACCCCCACATAATACCCATCACCCAGGTTCAATATTGTTAAGACTTTGCCACATTTGCTTCATCTATTCTTTCTTTTCTTCCTTTTTTGTCTTTCACTTTTCTTTTCTTCATCTCTGTTGAAGTATTTTAAAGGAAATCCCAGACATCATGTCATTTCACCCCTACATACTTCAATGTGTGCATTTTTTTAAAATAAATTTTTCTTATATAACCTCAATGCCATTCATACACTTTTAAAACTTAGAAACCATTCCTTGGTATCATCACTCATTTCACATGCATATTTTCCTGACTGCCTCAACAATAACTTTTGAAAGTTGACTTGTGTGAATTAGGAGCCAAACCAGGCTCACTCACTGCATCAGTTTACTATTTTTCTTAAGTTTCACTTTCCCCATGCCATTGACTTGCTGTAGAAAGGGGTGATTATTTATTTACTATTCGGTTGTGAGATGATGAGGGCCTGGGATGGGGTTGGGTAGTGGGGGTGAAGAGGAAGTGGTCTGAGGAGACCTCATGGACCAGAGTCATTTGGTTGACACAACTTGAGGTCAGTGTAGTGGTGACATTACTGACCTCTCTGAGACACTCAGGAGCTATAAGATCAACAGTGGCCTTGCTCTTTCTTACAGGGTCCTTAATGTGAGAGCTGAAAGGAACCTCAGAGATCAGCTAATTGTATCTCTTGTTTTAGTCCCTTGTCCAGCCTCTCCCAGCTGGGCAGAACATCTGTACAACCCTCCCACTTGTTCACAAGATTCCCTCTTTATCTTGCATCCTTTGGAGCATGTTAGGAGAGGGGCAGTCCCCGTACAGTGTACTTGCAATGGTTTCCACACCAGCTGTGCACCAAAGCCCATGGAGTTTTGTTCTGCTTGTTTAAAAATATACTCACATAACTGGTTCCCTAACCCAGACCTTCTGAATCAGAAACTGTGGGCACGGTACCTGGGAATCTGTATTTTAAAAGCATTTTCTCAGTGATCCTGACATAGCTAATTCACAGACCTGCATCAGAAACTGTGGGATACACCATTGGTATGAGTCCCTACAAAGCAGTTTCTGCCAGCAGAGCTGTGATTTCACTGGGCTCAGTCATCTCCCAACTTTTTTGTCTGTGTGCCCTTTTCATTAATATTTTGAATATGTATCTCAATGTTTGTTTATGCATTATATGCATGTACTACTGTATTACCACTTAAGGTATAAAACACACTAAAAAGAAAATTTTTATTGCATTTTGTTTTGGCAGTAAATAAAAAATAGCTTCTTCCACCCCAGTAGTTTCTCTTGGACTTCCATCTTGGTTCACTGTTTTGGGACATTTTCAGCCAATTTTCCGTTGCCCAAGGCTTCTACAGAAATCCAGTTTAAAGAGCTTTCAGAGATCATAAAAAGTTCTTTTCTCTCATAACATTCTTTATCATAGCCTTGTTAGTCTGGCTTACCTGGGCTGAATTTTTTCTCTGCAATGTGCCCCCAGAACCTTCCTAAATTTGCTGTTGAGCAGGAAAATAAGTAACTTGAACACACAAAGATTTGTTGGGCCCAAGCACTCCATTCTTCCTGTGGCCCTCTTGGATCTCTAAGGACCTGGGACACAGAAATTTCCTAATGGATGCATTTAAGGTTACAGAGGGAGAAAAGGTGATCAAGGAAGCAGAAGGCAAGTTCAGGTAAGGAAAGTTAGAACTTGCAATATAAGTCATTTCTAGGGTTCTTCATTCTTTCCTGTAGATCTGAGTTTCCAGCTGGTATTATTATCATTTAGCCTGGAAAGCTTTATTATTATTACTTGTAGTGCAAGTTTATAGGTAACAGATTTGCTCAGCTTCCATTTATCTGAAAGAGTTTGTATTTCATTCTCTTTTTGGAGGTTTTCTTTTCTTTTTTTTTTTTTCTTTTGTTGAATATGAAATTCTGGGTTGAAAGCCTTTTTGTTTGTTTTGTTTTATTTTGTTTAAAGCTTTAAAGATGTCCTCTTTTATCTCCTGACTTCCACTGTTTCTGATGAGAACCCAAACACTATTTGTGTCATTGTTCTCCTATATGTTGTAATGTGTCATTTTTCTCTGGCTGATTCACAATTTTCAGATATTTGACTATGACATGCCTGGGTGTGAACTTCCTTTGCTTGGGGCTTGCTGAGCTTCTTGGATCTGTACATTGTTGATGTGTTTCACCAAATTTGGAGAAGCTTTGACCATTTTTTCTTTATATTTTTTTCTGCCCCATTCCTTCAGGGATTCTGAATACAAATATATCAGACAGCTTTATATTTTCCCACAGGTTACTGAGGCTCTGTTCATTTTGTTTCAATCTTTTTTCTTTTTCTTCTTTGGATTGAGTCATTTCTGTGGCTCTGTCTTTAAGTTCACGGACTCTTACTTCTGTCATCTCCAATCTGCTGTTAAAACCATCCAGTGAATTCTTCCTTTCAGACATTGTATTTTTAGTCCAGAATTCCCTTTACAAAAGTTTTCATTTCTCTGCTGAGATTCCCTGTTTGCTGCTCATTAAGATTACATTAAAAAAAAAAAAACTTTTTGAACACGTACGTAATAGTTGCTTTAAAGTCCTGGTCTGCTAATTTCAACATCTAAATCATCTCAGAGTCTGTTTCCATTAATACTTTTTATTTTTATGGGTAACATTTTCCTGTTTATTGACATACCTAGTAATATTTTTTTTATAGCAGGCTAGGTATTGCAAGTAATAGATTGTGAGGAGTCTGGATTATGTTATTCTCTTTTAAAGAGTGTCGCATTTTGTTTTGGCAGGCAGTTAGTTTATTAGAGGCTTTCCTTGACCCTGTTTTAGGCTTTGCTAGGGTGGATCCAAATAGCATTTGTTCTAGAACATGATCCTTATTCCCAAAGTATACCTTTTTCTGGGGGGCATCTCTGCTGAATGATGAGATAATACATGCTGAGATAATGAGATCTCTTCACTCTGCCTGGAACTACAACTCTCAGCATGGTTCCACCTCTAGGATTTCCATTCTGCTCTCAACTCCATAATAACCGGTCTCCTACAGAGTCTCACCCTGTGCATGTGCTGCTCGGTTCTTGATCAAATGACCCCATGGGGAACTCCCTGTTATGGGTTGAATTGTGTCCCCGTAAAAAGATACATTGAAATCCTAATCCTTGATACTTCAGAATGTGGCCTTTGTTTGGAAATAGGTTCTTTACAAAGATAATTAAGTTAAAATGAGGTCATGATGGTGGGCCCTAATTCAATACTACTAGTTTCCTTATAAAAAGGGGAAATTTGGACACAGTGACACATACACAGAGAGAACGCCATGTGAAGACGGAGGCAGATATCAGAGGTCTACACGCAAAGGAATGCCAACAATTTCCAGCAAGCCACCAGAAGCGAGGGGAGAGGCATGGAGCAGATTCTTTCTCACAGACCTCAAAAGGAATCAACCCTGCCGACACCTCGATTTCAGACTTCTAGCCTCCAGAACTGTGAGACAATGAATTTTGGTTGTTTAAGCCACCCAGTTTGTGGGGCTCTGTTACAGCAGCCCTAGCAAATGAACACACCTTCTTTGCATATCGACTTTTGGGTCCTCCCCTGTGTGACTCCCTCTTCCCTGGTATCCAGCCCACACCTCCCAGTGTGAGCAGTTCCAAATGCTGGTCTTTGCCCCTCAGCTTGGGGGGACTGCTGGGCTCTGCTTGGGTTTTGCCTTCCTGTGCTGCGGTCAGGAAGTTGTCCACAGGCAGGGGATTGGTGACCAGGGAGCTTATATTCTTAGGAACTATGGCCCTGCACTGCCTGTCATCCAGGCCTGCAAACAACAGTGTCATATGTTTTGTCCAGCTTCGAGGTTGTTCATGGTGAAATGCAATTCCAGCAATTATTACTCTGTAATGGCCAGAAGCAAAATTTCTATTCTAAGTTCTTTGTTTGAATTAGCACATTTAATCCTCTCAGCAAATCTAAGAGGTAGGTTATTATCCTCATGTTTTCACAGATTAAAAAACAAAAACTTAAAACTGAGGCAAAAAGAGACTAAATAACTTGTTCGAGAACACATATCTTATAAATGATAGAGCCAGATCTTACATCTAGGCAGGTCAGCTCCAGACTCTGTGATCTTATACATTAACCTGTCATCTTACAGAATGGGTGCTTCACGAATGTATTTTGAGTAAATGAATAGATGGCCATCTCTTCTACCCTTGTGGCCCATTTAACTTCTGTTCCACTTGCCAGGAAAATCCCAACCTTACATCAACCAACATCTTCTCTTCTCCTGCACCCAGGCTACCAAGCATGCTGGAAAAAATCACACTTCTGGGCAGACAGAGTTCCTGCCAAGTTATCTACAGCTTCAACAGTACCCTAATGATTCTGTATTTCCGTAGTCTTTGCCTTCCATTTGCCATAGGTTTTCACCTCCAATCTCAAACACCAGTACCTCCATCCTCATTATTTTCAGGGTAAACACCATTTTCAGCTGTGAACTCTCAGTTTCCTACTCAACCCTTGTAAATTTGACTTGTGTTGTCACCTGTCACTGCCTTTTCCTCTCCTGTCAAAATATTTAGTGTTTATCTCTTTGAGAGGCTCAGCCACTTTTAGCTGCTGCCCTATGTCTTCCTGTTCACAGCCCAGCTTTCGGAAGTGTTGCTTGCATTCTCTGTCCGCACTTCCCCCTCCCCCCTCACCTCCAGCTCACCCCAGCACTACACGCTGGCTTCTGTACTCAGTACTTCATTCATTTATTAGCATTGGCTTTATCTTTGTTAATTTTGCCCTTGTGCTTTCTTTAAATGTATTTGTTATTCTTTCTTTCTTTCTTTTTTAACTTCTTGGTTTAGATGCTTAATTTATTTATTAATTTTCTTCTGTTTATTAATATCAATATTTAAGGTCATGAATTTTCCTTTCCTTTATTGTGTCCTGTAGATTCTTATGTGTAGAAATTTTTTATACTAGACATGTTCTAATATTTTTTGTTTCTTCTTTGATCCAAGAGTGCTTACGACAAAAATTTTAAATCTGTAGGTGGTCTCTTGGGGTTTTTTTTTTTTTTTGGTTTTGCAATTAATATTTATTTTGTTTTAATTTGATTAAAGAATAGTTTGTATTATTTCTACTCTTGGGAAATTTTTAGAATTTCTTTCACAGTCAGTTTTTGTGAATATTCCATGAGTAGCTTGGAAAGAAGGTATATTTTCTATTTTCATATTATACAGTTGAATGAATGGATTAAATAAATTTTTATTATTAATTACGTTTTTATGTAGTCTATATTCTCATTTATTTAGGAACATGTGAGCAGAAGAAACTTGTGCCCTTTTCCTGGGTATGGCCTAGAAAGTATCAAGACCCCAGACCTATGCCTACTCTCAACATGGTGCCAGAGCTGAAGAAATAGTCTGATGGTTGTTTCACAGCCTGGGGCATCATGAAGAGTGGAGAATGATTTTCCCAAGAGGATGCATGAGTTTGCTAGGGCTGCCATAACAGAAGACCACAGACTGGGTGGCTTCAACAACAGACGTTTATTTTGTCACTGACCCATAGGCTGGAAGTCCAAGATCAAGGTGCTGGCAGGGACGGCTTCTCCTGAGGCCACTCTCTTTGGCTTGCAGGTGGCCGTCTTCCTGCTGTGCCCTCACATGGCCTTTTCTCTGTGTGCATCCCAAGTACCGCTCTCTTCTTATAAGGGGACCAGTCCTGTTGGATTAGGGCACTGCCCTTATGACCTCATTTAACCTTAGTTACCTTTTTAAAAAAAGCTCTATCTCCAAATACGTTAGTCACATTGGGGTTTAGGGCTTCAATATATGAATTTGGGGGAGGGAGAGGAAGGCAAAATTCAGTCCATAACAGTGAGGAATGGATATGGGGTGGGGGAAGAGAGAGAGAGAGATTAGGGATTGGGTAAAGGAGATGTTTACCCAATGTATACTTTTAAAATGTGTGATCTGGGACCAAATTATACATGTAATCTCAGTAGGTGTCAGCAACGTGGACAAATGCCAGCCGTAGTGCCTGGCACCAAGTACCCCCACCCCCACCGCAGTGAAGGGAGACTCCAAATGACTGAGATTTAATATCTACTACCCATGTGAATGGGAACTTGAAGAAGAAATTCAGGGCAGTTATAGAGCAAATATTTCCTGCACACTTATCTCACAGCATCTGTACCTCCATCTCAGCGCTCTCTGCAAGTTTTAGCCTGTATCTGGGTTAGATTTAATTTTTCAGCATCAAGCCAAGCATACTCACAACTAAACTCATCACTTCTCATCATTCCATCCTCCGCACCCTTCAACTAAACATGTTTTTCTTCTTGTGTTCCCCAGTTTATGAAATACCATCAGCCTCCACTCCGTGGTCTGAAGCAGAAACCAAGGTACTGTGCTGGGAGGAGTGTTGTTCAGAAAACGCTAAAGATTAAAAACCAGCTAAGGCATCTGCATATTATCATCACTCATAGCTACTGGAGGTTCACAGGAGATTTTGTTTAAAAATTAGGCATGCTGCTTAAATCGTTTGAAAACCCTCTGTAGAAGAGGGTGCAACAGAGTGGAGCAGGAGAGACTGGAAACCCTTCTGTACAAGCCAAGCCACTGAAAAGCCTGGGGACCAGGGGAGGGCATGGGGGTGTCTCTGCTGGAGAAGGAACTGGAAGGAGGGAGAGGTGGCTGTGACAGGTGAATACCTGGGACAGGAAGGTTCAATTCTTCATCCAGGTGTTTAGGGGTGGAGCCTGGGGGTTGGGGGAGGGTTACTGAGCCTGAGCTTGGTCAAGGAGGGCCCAGGGGTCAAGACAGTTTGCTCCTTCCTGGACAAACTCACTGCCCTCCTCGACTTGCCCGGAATCCCCACACCTGACATCTTTCAGGTGGGTTTTGAGCCCACAGCCTACCAGGACTGCTTCAAATTTGGCAGGAATCCCTTGTGAGATGAATCCCTCCATGTCCTGTGGAGGGAGGCACTGCAATGCCACTTTCAAATCGGGTGCTGGTCTCCTTCAACTTTGAGGGGGTTGTGGGAGAGCAGGGTGGCATGCAAACTTAAATCAGGTGCTAGTCTCCCTCAGCCCCGGGGGCAGGTTTAGGGCAGGGCATTGGGGAGGGCCACTAGGAGACTGACAGGAACTTTGGATGGTCAGAGGGTACAGAACTGCCCTACAAGAAGATTTTAGCTACACCCGATGTATGGTACATGCTGGGAGGCCCTCAATGTCTCTGAGGCTTCTCAGGTCATGAGTTTCTGCTGCCATAAAGTCTAAGAGCTGTGGCCTTACATGGTCCTGCGTGAGTTTACCTTCTCCCTATGCCTGGGAAACGAAGCTGTAAAAAGCCTACCTCCAAATGCAGGGTGGCTGCCACTCTTCCGCCCTATTACCACTGTGCCCCCAAGGGAAAGAACGGTGCTAGGCAGGCTACACCACTAAAAATCAAATAATGGGTATCTTTTTACGATTCACGCAAGAAGAACAAAAACAGAAGTCAATGGATAGAATTTTCCCAATTAAAAATTTTCTGCCATAAAATGTTCTTAAACTGTTGATGCCTGCCTCAACTTATTGGCCACCGTACCCTATGGATAAAACAAGTAAACAGGGAGCAAATGAAGACTGTAACAGAGTAGTCGCCCCTCCTCCCATAGAGATGGAAGCATAAAATCGAGAATGGGGAATATGTAACAGAAGGAATGGTCTTTAAAAAAAAAAAAGGCAGAAATATTTTCTGTCTCTTTAAAACTTCCCCCACTCTTTTTTTGGGAACAAGGGCCTGGCCAGCATCTCTGTCTCAGGCAGGTGGTAGGGGAGGAGCACGGGAATGACTCGTTCTTTGTGTTAAGGCAGACAGCTCAGCCATCCCAGGCCAGGCACTGGCCTCCTAGGTGGTGGGGGTGGTTCACAGGCTTTGTCTTCGGCAGAGATGGGATGATTAGAATCGTTAGAATGGTTAGGGACAATAACCTAGAACAGAGGGCCCTCCTTTTGAAAGTTCTGTGCTTCTGCTTATGCTCAGGGAAGATTTGGACTTTTTGAGACAAGAGTCTACCATTTTCCTTCTTTGCCGGCAAAGTAATAAATTTCCCTTTTCTTCTCCTCAAGCCATTTGCTGTCATTCTTCTGATGTGGCCTCGAGGACAAGTGTTCAGCTTGCGGTAACAAGAGTAATGGCAGAACCCAGGAGCACATGAGCACGCTACGTTCAATAGCCCGTTTTTTCCCGGATCTGCAGGTGTGTGATTCTGATTTTATGTTGCGTATGTATCTGACTTTGACAGTGGCATGTTTCCTGCTTGCAAAATTGTTCATGATTTGTGTATTAGAATTTAAGAGACGGCTATCTCCTGGTGTTCTACAAAAAGGACTAAGACTTCCAGGTGCTTTGCCATCTGAAGATGTTTAAGAACCGGTTACAGCTCAGAGATCAGATGGCGAAAGCTTCCAGCTTAGGCAGATGGGTCCAGGTGAGAGAGGCGCTTCTTACTGAACAATAGATTAGAGACTGGGCCAGGAGAAAAATTACGACGGGACCCCTGGGTCCAGCTAGTTTTCTCTCCTCACTGCCTTGTTGTTTATCTCAGAGGCCCTTCGCCAGGGTCTGAACGGATATTTTGTGTCAGCCCAGTCCCTCCCTGGCTGGAGAGAAGGCAAGGTAGGAATGAGAGACCAAAGGTTCTGTGAGCAGGCCCAATATTCTCCTTTTAGTCCCCACACCGCTGAGAAAAATTCTAGGAATACAGTTGGTGCTTAATAAATGTTTGAGACTATCTTACAGATGGTCTCAAGGAGGCCATAGAGCACTTCAGAGCTGTGTCCTTGGAATAGGAAAGCCAGTGTCCTCAGGAATGTGGAAAGTTATCTCTGAACAATTTGTTTACAGTGGTCAATTGGCAGTTGAAATGACAAGGCTGGTTCTGTCCTTACTGTCCCCCCAGCCACTCTCTCTTGCTTCTAACACTCCCCTCCTGCCCAAACATCACATCATGCTCAGTGCTGGGGACCACGCTCAGTGGCGCCAAAGGCTGCAGGCCCAGACAAAATCCAGAAGCTTACAGTCTGCATTCCCAAGTTGTTAATTCTCTACTGTCAAAACGAGCAAGTCTCTGTAAGTGGTTTAGAGAAAGTAGAACCTTTTGGGGAACGTGGAACTCAGAGCCCTGGTTTGGTACTGACAACTTAGATGCTCCTGATCCAACACAGGTGGGTTGATAGGAAGCTCCTGATTGACTTTGACTCTGGGCCCTACGTTATCAGGCCCTATCTGCCTGCAAGTCTGTCCGGGAGACCACAGCCTCTGACTATGTGGACAGGAACCTCCTGGGGCTGAAAAAGTAGCCGAAGAAGATGCTGGGGACATTTGACCGGTCTCCAGTGGCGAAGTATGTGTGGGAGCTCAAAGGGACCACTTCCGGGATGCTGGAGCTTCGCTTAGCTCTCGGGTCCAAGAGTTGTCTACGGCGCCCATGTGGGCATGGCAGGGAAGACAGAGACTAAGGAAGGAAGGGGTCAGTGGAGCAGCAAGAAGAAAGGAGGAAGAGTGAGTCCTCTAAAGGCCAAAGAGGGGAACAGAAACAGATGGCTTGAGACAGGCAGCCCTCAAGCCAGAAAGAAACTGTCCCAAATGCCAAAGCCTGACACCAAGCATATGTCGAATGGGCGGAAACGAGTTGGCCAGTTGTGTGTGGCAGGCTCCTATCCCGCCTGGCCAGTGTCCCTGTCGTTCCAATGACAACCTACAGACTTTTGACTCCAAACCTGTGGAATCTTTCTGTGAGTCTCATGGGGTGACCTTTCACTGCTGGGAGCAGCAAAACACAGAATAAACCACCACTGGGGTTGGGATTAAGACCAACCCTACACGCAAGTACAGTAGAGTCTACTTACCTGTGTAATTTCAGAGCACAGCAAGGTCCGCCGTAGTGTCTCCACTCCCGAATGTCCCCCACCCTCAGCTAGGTAAGATGGTTGAAGTTGTTCATTAAATCCTTATTCCTTTAGCTTAAGACTATGACTGTTGTAAAATACTACAGAAGAACTGGAAAGGGTAACCCTTTAATTGCTAGCTTTTATTCACAGCTCAGTATGAATGAGCTTTCTATCCTGAGCACAGGCACAGGTGAGAGGAGAATATGTGTGACAACGTGGTGGCCGAAGAGTGGATGGGGACTGGTGGCTGGGGACGCCGGGAGGCAAAGGTAGTGGCGAGACTGGTTGTTCTCCACAAAGTCTACTGAGCACATTTTGCAGTTCTGTGCTGCTGATGCCAGGCAGACGTTCCATTTCTCGTTGCACTTGCCTGAGTTGTTCTAGGCCACGGAGCAGGCGGAGAAAGAAGGGCTAACCACCAGGAATGCGTTGAAAGTGGAAAGAACACTGGCCACAGGGTCACCTGGCCCTAGACTTGGCCTTGCCAGTAGCCGGTGTCATTGCTGCATCTGTCTCTGGGACTCAGTTTCTTCATCTCTAAAATGGGTGACCTGATATTCCAATATCCTAGGAGTGTGTGTATGCGAGGCAGAGAATGGCCGGGAGTGTTACATGTGTCCCACGAGGCAGCATGACTGGCTGGCCACTCCTTCCTCTTTCCTCCATTCCAGAGACAAGTGGGCTGAGAGGGAAGAGCAGTTAAGGGGAACCGTCAGCCAGGTGCTCAAATGTGACATTCGGGCAGAACGGCCACTGGAACCTGTGGTCCTGCCCATGACAGACCACTTCCTTTCCTCCCCATGTCTGCAGGCTACTCGCTTCACCCTGGGTGCCTGGCGAGATGCCTTGTGCCACCTCGGGACCCTGCTCTGACTCAGGGGCCCTGCGATGCTGAGCGGGGGCTTTGTGACCGGCTTCTGAGTGGTGGGGGACAAGAGGTGCTTCGTGCTGCTCCTGGAAGAGAAATTTCTGTGTGTGGCCCCGCAGGAGGCAGACTTGGAAACTGAGGAGCTGGAGAAGGCTCAGTGGGCAGCTGAGACCCACTTTGATGACCACTCAGACGACCTGGGGATGTTCTTCCTGGTGGCCCAGAGCAGGGACTGATGCAGCAGGCTGGGAAGGAGCTGGGAGCCTGCAGGGGGGATTTCCAACTGTCATTCTGCCACCTCATTTGCTTTCCTCTCCACTTAGTTTTCCTTAGAACACTTACTAGCAAATGCTTTCAGAGTCTTATTATACATGATTGCCAGGTAGACAGGAATGTTTATCTCAAACAGAGAGGTTTATAATACGCTCCACTAGTGGCCCAGGGTGAGGGAAAAAGAACTGGACCAGAGGAATAAAGCTGTGTTTCCCTTAATTCTGAGGGCTCTGCAGTGTTGCATGGGGAGAAGGTGGTAGGGCCCCCCACGATCTCCTATTTTAGGCAATTTGCCACCATACAACTTCTGATCTCACTCACGCCCTCCATCTGCACCCCTGCTGCTACTGCAGCCCCACCCTGCGGAATGAAAAGAACACAGGCTCTGCTGTCAGCAGACAAGGATTTTCATCTTTGGCTCACTGGCTCAACTGCTCTGTGACTTTTGGTGGGTCATTAACATCTCAGAGCCTCAGTTTCCTCGTCTCTGAAATGGAAATAATAATAATACCCCTCCCCACGGTGACTGTGAGATCCCAAAGGTATACTGTGCATGCACTTGGTAAACAACTACACGTGGGATGTGGTTTGCAAGAGTTCCGGCTGACCTTGTTTATATGCGTGCGACAAGTAGTTCTAAAGAGAGCAGGAAAGAACTTGTCCTCTTTCTTGGTCCAACACAACCCACCTAACCCAGTCTGGGGCAAGGAGGAAGCACTTTTGGAAGGAAGTAGCAACACACCAGTGCGATGCAAATGGCAGCTAGAGTGGGCCAGATGGAGGAACAGGGGGCTGGGGGTGTGTGCGGTGCAGAGCAGGAATCCCACGTGCCAAGACCCAAGGGGGGAGATAACATACTATGTTTGCTGAACTTCAAGAAGCATTGAAGACACTTGGGTACAAAGATTGGGGCACTGTCCCTGAGAGGCACTGCTACTGCATTAGACCCCGGTGTGGTAGAGCCGGCCAGTGCTCCAGGCAGGCAGAGGACGGCCCAGAGCGACTGAGGGTAGAGGTGGAAGGTGGGCAAGCAAGTGATTGACTCATTCAACAAATATTTGCTGAGTACTGCGTAAAGCTGGGCACTGCGCTGGGTATCAGAACCTTTGCCCAGGGCTGGTCCTCACGCTAAACATGGTTGCAACACATAAGCCCTTGACCACATTCTACCCCCTGGGCCTGTTCTGCCTCTCTTCCCTCCGTTGGCGCAGACATGGGTGGTTTCGTTCTTATCCTTTACCCATTGCTACAAGGTGAAATATGTTGGCCATACCAAGAACTCTCTCTTTGCCTAATCCTCATAAGCATGTGTCTTGTGTATATTCACGTGTGCACATGTGAGTGTGTGCGTGTGGGGACTCAGGCAGAGGAGGTGGGCTGGATGGATCAGTGGTGTCACTACATGGCTGAAGAGTGAGGTTGAATCCTGGGGGGGGCTGGGACCAGATCGGGAGTTGGCCACCAAGAGAAGCCTACAGGAGATGGCACCAGAGACTGAACGTTAACTCTGCATGCAAGGAGAGCTCCAAGTGCATACAGGAGCACACAGCCAGGCAGCTGAGACGGAAAGGGAATGTGTCAGGCACAGAACAGGTGGGCAGACACAAGGGAGGGTTTTCAGGGCAGGTGCTCTAGGCAGGACGGCGTGGCGTGCAGTTGGGTGGGCCGGCCTGGGCCACACAGAATTAGGGTGTGTGTCCTGGGGCAGGTCCTTCTAAGGTCCTGGTGTTCGTGACATGGACGTTCACATTGGGAGGCTGTTGGCCCCTTCGATCCTCAAGACAAGAAACATGCACGGTGTGGGCCCCCTATGATGAGTAGGTATTGCGACTGGCCTCATGGAGAGACAGAGGGTGATCCAGACATGTCTAAGACGTGGCTAGTGACCGTGAAGAGCTTACAATTCGCTGAAATAACAAGCAACATGCTTTTATTAAGCCCCCGTTGAGTAGGCATGGGACTCTACTACAACGCCGAATTTGCTAATTCTAATACAAAGCAATGACGGGATACACAGCAGAGGGAAGGATTAGTTCCTGCTAGGGAACCAAGGAAGGCTTCATGGAGGAAGTGGCAGCCAAGATGAGTCTTAAAGGAGGGTGATGGTTGGAAAGGCATTCCTGCTGGAGGAAACGATACTGCTGAAAACATGGCCTTAGGAAGATGCCGGGTGAAGGATGTGCTGTTTCACTTGGCTGGGGGCGGGGGGGTGCTCCCTAAGCCAGAGCAGAGGGAGACAAAGCTAGGAAGGCAGCTCGGGCTCTGGGCTCCAGGAGCGCCTCCAGGGGTAATCAGAGGTCACCAATAAATATTCATGTCGCAGCCGCCATCTGCCAGGCACTAGGAATGTGAGGATAAATACGACACGATTCTTGCCCCTGCTGGGCTGGCAGAGAGTAATGGCAGCTGTGTTATAGCAGGCGAGGGCACACAGAAAGAAATGCCTGTTTTGGGCGGGGGGGGGGGGGGGGGGAAGAGAGGCTCTAACCTGAGTTAGGACAACAGTAAGTACCAGGTCGCCAGGCAGATGGTGAGGTCAGGGTGGGCTGGGGTGTCGAAGGTGTTTCAGGTAGAAGAGGCCACGTGGGAGCCATGGATGGGCCTGGGGCGTGTTTGGGGACCTCGGCCAGCACACAGGTGCTGAGCGCCTGCTGTGTGCTAGGCCCTGTGCTATACCCTGGGGTCACGGAGAGCCAGTTAGACAAGGCCCTGCTCTCATTCCAGTTGGGAAGGGCAGGCGGGGCAGACAAAAGAGTGGATGGATAAGGATGGGGATACTTTCTGAGTGTAGGAATCCCCAAGAAGGAAGTCAGCAGGGTGACCCCACGGAGAGTAACGGTGCTAGAGGGGTTGGGGAGGGCTGCACATGTGCGCACGGTGGGGTGGACAGGCCGGGACAGGGGCTCGCTCAGCCACGCCGTGACGGTGACGTGAGAGCAGAGAACACCCGGGGCAGGGGCGCCGAGCCCAGCGGTCTCCCTCCCTGGGGACCAGAGCCCTCCAAAAGTGGAGCAGAGAAGCTTCTGGAAACAGAATCTAGAGGCAGACAGCAGCTGCTCCCCTGCCTGTCCCACACCCTGTCTGGGGGTCTCCCACTGAGAATCCCCTTATGGATTTTCAAGCTCTTCCCTTTTCGCTTCCAGAAGAGAGTCGCGGGCACTCGCACACTCAGCAGGACAACCCGCCTTGTCCCTTGGGAGTGGGCTGGTCACGGCCGGCCGGCCCTTACTTCCCCCTGGAGGCACAAAGACGGCTGAGCATCCCTGCCTGGGATGGTTTCCCTCCCGTCCTTCGCTGTCTGGGCACAAGGGGGCAGCCGAGGCTTGAGTTTGGCAGGCTGCAGGGCCAGCGGGGCGGGAGGGCTCTTCCCTCCTTCCTGGCTTGCCCGCTGACTGCTCCTTTGCCCGTGGCCCGCTTTCCTGTCCCCCCACGTCCTGCCCACCGAATGGGGGGAATCAGGAAGAGAAGGGCCACAGCCAGCACGGAGCACCCGACCTTCACTGAACCACATGCAATACGCAGAAGCTGAGGCCCAGGGACGCGAGCCCAGATCTGCTGGCCCGGGGTCCAGCAAGGGACAAGTAGCCTGGATGACAGACCAGGGAAGAGGCACACCGACTGACCCCTAGAGGGGACTTCTCTGGGCCCTCTCTGCTGTAGTGAAACCTCCCCAAGGCCCGTGAAGCTGAGGCAGCAGGGCCGAGGGCAGCGAATGGACCGTAGCGAGCTCGTTAGATCTGCTCAATAGCGATTAAGGCCAGCGTGTGTGCGCTGGGTCCCATGCAGGTGGTGGGAACACAAAGCTGACTCAGATCAGGCTCTTCCAACCGATGTAGCCTGTGGTGTGCAAAAGGCCACTGCACACAAAGTGCTACGTTTGGTGAGAGAGATGTTCCCGGAACTGGGGAGGCAGAGAGGTATGTTAACTTAGCCCTAGGGGTGTGGCAGAGGGAGGTCAGAGAAGACTTCCTGGAATTAACGCCCAAGCTGAGTGTTAAAGATAAAAGAGTTTAGCCATCTAGAGAAAGGGAAGGCTTTTCCAGCAAGGGGACAGAGAGTGTGAGCAAGAGGTCAAAGTCAAGAAACAACACGGGAGTGAGTAGAAATTCCAGTGCTTTTGAGAAAGTTCTAGTCTGGCAAACTTTAACGTTGCAACCATTTTAATAGACACGCGCCCCATGAGCGGGCTCCTGCCTCCCTCTCCGGCCAGTTGAAAGGGCTTCCTGAGTAGTTTTGTGCATTTCCATAGGAGCTCTGGGGAACTGAGTTTTTCTAGGCTAGGGCCTACAGGATGAGGGGAAACTGGATGCTGAAACAGAGAAGCGGAGGTGGGGAAATTAGTTTCAGGGTGGATATTGTCTTCTGGAGACCCTTCTTCCTGGTGCCTAAATAAGCAACTCCTCTGCAAACTGGGGAAATTGACACAGGAGGTTAACGTGACTAAAGATTCCTGCCCACAATGCAGAGGACACTCAAGAAGAACCAGAGGTTAGGAGTGTAAACAAATAACAAACGCAATTCCAAAAACAAAAACCAAACATCGGTTCCAAAGGCTAAACATTGATTAATTAGGTTACGTTCAAATTAGGTTCCTGATTGATAAAAGACATCATAGCCAACGTGATCAGGCAGACAGACTAGGAGAAATATTTACGATGGGTAAAGCCTACAGGAGACCAGTATCTTCTAGAATGTATAAGAAACTACTGCAAATCAACAACATCAGGAAAAAGTCCAAAGACAAAAAGGAGCAAGGATGTTTTAAGGTTTTTCGCCGGCAGCGAAAAGAAAAGAGTGGGGGCCAAACCACATGGCTTTATTATACATTCCTGGATGAGGTTCTGGGGCCCCAAGAGAGGGGGTCCCCAGAAATCGCCTCCATTTGAAGGGGCTGAGGCCTTTTATACCCTTTGGGCCTGGCGAGGGACTTTTGGCAGGAAGAGCTGGGGATTTTCCATTGTGATCTTGGGTGGTCATTGAGAAATAGGAGGGGCTGGAGGTATTTGTGGAATCCAGGAGCCAAAACATTCTCATCTGGGTGGACATCTGGGTGTGATTCCTTTCAGTTTTGTCCTTGGCGGGTCTGGTCTCCTGAGCTTTTTCTTTTTCTATATAGGGAAGGGAGGGGGCCCGCCACCAGCCTTACAGATATAGTCAGGAAATTTACGGAAAAGTTAGCAAGCATTTTGTAGTAGAGATTGTCTAAATCTTCACCAATTTCCATGTCTTTTTTTTTTTTTTTTTAGCATACAGGTAGATTGTATTTCTCGACCCTCTTGCCTTAGGCCTTGCGATGGAGTTCTGACTCCGGGAATGTGGATGGGTCAGTGGATAGCCCTACTTAAGCTGGGCCCTCAAGCCTCTCATTCCACTCTCCTATGTGGGCTCTTCTCCCCTCCCCTGCTGGCTGGACGTGGAGAATCCAGTGGAGGGCCCTGGGGCCCTGGCTGATGGCAGAGCCACATGGTAGAAGTCTGAGTGCCTGGATGACCTCCTGGAGCAGTACCCCTCCCTCATAGCCCCCCTACCCTTATCTGTGATGTGAACAAAAAATAAGCATTTATTTTGTTAAGCTGCTGGGATTTGGGGTCTGTTACATCACTTAGCTTATCTCACTGATATGCATGTTTAGATGTCATCAAACTCATCAGAGAAAGGCAAAGTTTTAAAAAGCATACAACTTCACCTATTCTCATTAGACTAGCGAAAACAAGTAAAATAGATCATTCTAAGAATTGGTGGGAGGGGTTGCGGTGATAGAGGAAATCCCGTACACTGCCAGTGGGGATAGCCTTGCTGGAGGCAATCTGGTTCTTACTCAAATTAAATATGGAGCTATCTTATGACTCAGCAGTTCTGCTCCTGGGAATACACCCCATAGAAATCCTCGCACTGGTCTATACGGAGGAGATGGGGATGTCTACGGAATCATTGTGTTGGGGAGTAGGAAGCAATCTCGGTGTCCATCACAGGGGAGTGGATTGTAAATGAAAGAGTACAAATCATGGAGAGCTGAGCAGCGGCGGGAAGGAATGAACCACACACATGCACATGCACAGCAAAGTGAGTGCGCCTTCAAAGCATACTGAAAATGATGCAAATAAAAACACATGTACAACAGCAGTGCTCATTGTGCAAAAATGCACATAGAGAAAAGAATATGCACCAAACCCCTCAGAATGTTGCCCATGCAGTGGAAACGAGAGTGGAAAATAAAAGGGAAGAAAGAAAATAGAATCAAATGGATGAACTTATTTCCCCCACACAGATTCTTGGTTCCTTTCAAAAGCTTCCAGACAAGAGATTGAAGACTGACAATCACAACTTTTTACTCCTGAGGCTTGGTTTCCTTTACAGGATCTGATTTCCATGAGGTTATTACATCTATCCTTAATTTTTGTAAAAAAAAAGCCCATGTTTGGCCTTCATTGCTCTTTTCCCAATTTAATAAGCATTTTCTTTTACCCACTTGACCCCATGCTTTTTCAAAAACTAAACAAAACACTAAAGGAGGAAGAGAATTGCAAGATCCAATCTTAGCCCTAACATCTTTTACTCAGAGCATAAGACTATTTGGTTTTTACATAGGTAATAAACAGAGGGAGTAAAGAGTGCAATCCATTATCCTTATATTTGTACAGCATTAGTAGTGGTAGGACAGATGTCCTAAATAGGTATTGCACCATTACAGTAATTAGTAGAAAGCAAGGAAAAATCAATAGAACAGAGCAGATAGCCCTAAATCAGATTCCAGTAAGTTTTGTAAGTAAATATGTGACAAAGGAGTATCATCAACCAAAGAGGAAAGGAAACAAAGCAAAAAGATTCAAGTAGCACGAAGCCACTCGTGCTCCAGCATCTGCCAGCTGGGTGCTGGGAAGGCTCCACCTTGATTTCCAGCCTTCCTGGGCATTGGCATCACAGCTGCCAGGCACACGCTGATCTCCAGCGACTGGCCACCTGCCGCAGCAAGGCTGCTGCTACCTAGCTTTGCTAAAGGCCCCGCTACCCCGATGCTATCTCCCTGCTGTTCACAAACCAGGCAGGGCGGGTGGGCGGGGGCTGGCTCATGGAGAGTGGTCCTAACTGAGGCTCAGGAATCTCTTGTCCAGGTGGTCCTCGACCACCCCCACCTCAATATTTCTTTTCTCCCTTCTCTCTTCTGCCTTTAGCCAAGCAGGTTGCCACCTTATATCCTCCCTCTCCCTCCCCTCTTCGGCATCCTTCTCAATGCTTTCTGTAACTGGAGCACTGGATTCAGTAGCCAGCTTAAAAATCTGAGACACATGAGTGTTGATAGCCACATAGCTAGATAACTAGAGCTTCTGGCTGAATCAGCTTCACTGTGGCTGTGGGTTTTCAATCTACGGCTCTATGAGAGGGTGCGCTGTGAGAACCAGGCAGAAGGCAGCCCTCTGCGTGCCCCCCCAACCCCCTGTAGTCTGATGGAACGGCTTCCTTTCTATCCCACAGGTAGCCACGACCCTTAATAAAAGAGGGAGGCAGAAAGGTTGTAGACTCCAAGAAAGGCTTCCCTACCTCCTTGCAATTAAGGCTCAGATTAATCATCCCCGGACTCACCATATGCATTCATTAAAATCTAGACCAGACTCTGTGGGATCACATCAAACTTGATGAGTTATCATTTTGGTTGTAATTTTGTTTATTTATTATTAATTACCAAGCACATGAAAGACTCCCAAATTGCTGGTTCCTCTAACTCCAGGAGTTTCTTAATTTGGCTCTGCCTTGGAATTCGGACCTGGGGACTCACAGCTGGCACAAGGCATGGCTTGAGCAGAGAACAAGGGGAAGGCCTGGTAGATGCTTCTCTGCAATGTAAATGAACCCCCCGCCCCCCACTGCAGCAGGAAGAGGTGAAGGGAGCAGACTCCTAATTGCTGTGGTGTACCTGGGGGTGCATATCTTTCTTGGAGATAAGCAGGAGGCATGGAGTGTCAAAAGAGAGACCACTACCTGCAGGAATCTGTGTCATCTCTGAAGCATCCTGGGGCCCTCTGATCTGAAGTGGACCTTGATGTTATCTGAAGCGCAGAAGGACTTCTAGCATTGGAAGGAGAAGCCTGGAGGGAAAGCTTGAGCTGCAGTTTCTGTAACATTCCCCTCCATCCTTGCCCCATTTTCGTTGAGATAGTTGTGCATCCTTTAATACTGTGGAGTGGTTGAACTGGGTAAAATGGAGTAAAAAGAAACACTCTGGGTCCTGCCTCAGAGAGGTAACCTGGGAAGACCTGTATTATCAGGTAACCTTGATTATAAATTTGTGCTTGTTTTGAGTGATTGTAGCTGGACTTGCAGGATGTTTTTAAACTGGTGAGATATATCCTATATAGAAAGGATTTCCTAAAACATTTGCATATAGTATAAAGGTGAACATAAAATGGACACCTGTTAGCACTGCAGGATCTTAGAAGCACCCTCTTCCTCCTGTGTTCTCTGGCCTGAGCACAACTCGCCCTCTTTTCACTTAGAAGCAACCATTTCATCCTGGTGTCTAAAGTCATCACTTCATTGTTGTTGTTGTTTTCTTCTCTTTTTTTTATTGAGACAAAGTCTCACGCTGTTGCCCAAGCTGGAGTGCAGTGGTGGCATCATCACAGCCCTCTGCAACTTCAAACTCCTGGGCTCAAGTGGTCCTCTTGCCTCAGCCTCCTGAGTAAGTGAGTAGCTGGGACTACAAGTGCACTCAAC
Source organism: Mirza zaza (assembly GCA_008750895.1). NCBI lineage: Eukaryota > Metazoa > Chordata > Mammalia > Primates > Cheirogaleidae > Mirza > Mirza zaza. Next base: position 21,682 of record VSMD01026030.1, read on the forward strand.
CATGTCTGGCTAATTTTTTTTTTAAATTTTTTTGAAGAGATAAGGTCTCACTATATTGCTCAGGCTGATCTCGAACTCCTAGCCTCAAACAGTCCTCAGGGTCTTGGCCTCCCAAAGCGCTAGGATTACAGGCCTGAGCCACCGTGCCCGGCCTCAATGTTTTTCTTTACAGTTTTTCTACTTATCGGTGCATTCTGAAATAATATAGTTTACTTTAGTGTGTTTTGGGCTTTATATAAATGAAATGAAAAAGTAGATCTTCTTTGTGGCTTTTTCTTTCACTCTACATCATTTGGAGAATTGTCCATGTTGATGCCTATAGCTGTAATTTGTTCATTTTCATTGCTGTCTATTCCAGTTTATTCTACTGTTGCCGGACTTTTAGGTTGTTTCTGGTCGGGGGCTGTTTGGAGCAATGCCGCTAAGAACATGCATGTGTATATGCCAGATTTTCTCTGGGTATGTATTTAGGAGTGCAATTGCTGGGCATAGGGAAGGGACAGACTACCGGTTAGTGCCAGCCTGTTTTCCATAACGGTGCACCAATTTCTATGCCACTAGAAATGCATGAGAATATCTGTTGGTCAAGTTCCTCGGTGCTGGTCAGATGCTATCTTTGCCAGTTTGATGGCCGTGCAATTTTGTTGTGGTTTAATTTCCATTTCACTGACATTAATCATCTTTTCATAGGTTTATTGGCCAGTTAGATTTCCTTTCTTATAAAAGGTCTGTTCAGATTTTCTGCTTTCTTTATTTTCATTTTGATTCACAAAAGTTCTTTATAAATTCTGAAGCCCAGTCCTCTGTCAGTTTTATATGTTGTAGTATCTCTTCCCACTGTGCAGATTGTCTCTTCATTCTCTTAAAGTACCTTTGGCTGAACAGACATTCTTAATGGTAACATATGAAAATGTATGAATCTTTTACTTACAATTAATGGCTTTTGTATCTGGTTTAAGAAATCCTTCTCTACCCCCAAAGTCACGAAGATATTCTCCTATATTACCTTCTAAATCTTTAGAGTTTTGTCCTTCATATTAGTTTGTTAATTCACTCGAATTGATTTTTGTGTAGTGTGAGATGGGGTTCTAAGTCCCTGTCCCTCCCTACAGATACTTAATTATCTCAGCAAAATTTATTGGACAGTCTGTCTTGCCCCCCTCACTGATCTAAAGCATCACTTCTGTCATATATCAAAGGGTCATAAAGATGTGGATCTGTTTATGGGCTCTCTGTTCCATCGGTCTATTTGTCAATCCTACTTCTAATACCTCTCTGTCTTAATTACTATGGCTTTATAATAAGTATTTATATCTGGTAGAGCAAGTTCTTCCACCTTATTTTTCTTCTTTAAGAGTTGCTCTTCTTGGCCCCTGGCATTGCCATATAAATTTTAGAGCCAGCTTGTCAAGTTCCACAAAAAAACTGTTGGGATCTTAATTGGGATTTTACTGAGTCTATAAATCAATTTGGAGAGAAATGACATCTTTACCATGTTGAATCCTCCAATCCATGAAGTGGCATATTTCTCCATTTATTTAGGTCTTCTTTAATGTCCTTCGATAAAATTTTATTTTCCCCATTAATGTCTTATACATATTTTGCTGGATTTATTACTAGGTACTTCATATTTTTTAATGCCATTGTGGTCAAAGTCTGTTTTAAATTTCATTTTGTAACTGTTGCCAATTAGAAATGAATTTAATTTTTAGATTGATTTTGTATTTGGGAATTTTGCTAAACTTGTATATTCATTCTAGTAATTTATTTGTAGATTATTTTTCATTTTTTATATAAATTATCATATTATCTGCTAGTAATAACAATTTGCTTTTTCCACTTTTCAATACTTACATTTTTTTTCCTTTTTTGCTGACCTAAAGAAAAAAACCAAGGCAAATTTAATATAAGTAGAGAGTTTATTTGAGCCAAGTTTTAGGACTGCAACCAAGAATATAGATTCAAGTTGCCCTGAATATACACTCTGATTAGCAACAGTTGCAAGTAGGTTTTTAAAGGAAAAGAAGAGGTCCTTTCTAAATTGTTTAGCAAGAATTTACATTAACATAACATAAGCTATTGATTGGCTATACATTGTCCTTTGTGTCACAAATTCCAGGAATGCGAAGATAATGGCTGAGGCAATTAGTTAAGAATAAAATGACTTTAAACAATTGCCCCAAGCATGGGTGTGGGTTGCCAGAGTGTGACTGAAGTTCCATACTCATGTCTCTCTGGGCCTGATATTTTGCTCTGAGCTATTTTTTTTTTTCTCTCTCACCTACTGTACTGTCCAGTATCTCCAGTAGAATGTCAAATAAAATTGGTAAGTACCAGCATCCTTCAAGTAGCAGGGAAATTTTTAAGTGGATCATCATTAAGTAAGATGTTTGTTGAGGTTTTTGTAGATAATCTCCCCCAACCCCCCAGAGAGAGCTTCACTCCATTGCCCTGAGTAGAGTACAAGTGCACACCATCATAACCAGCTAATTTTTCTATTTTTGGTAGAGACGGGGTCTCTTGCTCAGGCTGGTCTCAAACTCTTGAGCTCGTGATCCTCCAGGCTCGGCATCCTAGAATGTTAGGATCACAGGTATGAGCCACCGTGCCCGACCTTGTAGATAATCTTTATCAGATTAAAGAAGTCATATTCTATTCCCAGTTTGTTTGTTAAGAGTTGTTTTTATTGTAGATAGATACTAAATTTGAGCTTTTGTTTTTCTGTATCTACTGAATGGATCAGAAGGTATTCTCTTTTAATATGTAAATAGGATGATTTATAGTATTTTGCTTTGACTCTTTTTTTTTTTGAGACAGAGTCTCCCTTTGTTGCCTAGGCTAGAGTGAGTGCCGTGGTGTCAGCCTAGCTCACAGCAACCTCAAACTCCTGGGCTCGAGCAATCCTGCTGCCTCAGCCTCCCGAGTAGCTGGGACTACAGGCATGCGCCACCATGCCCGGCTAATTTTTTTCTATATATTAGTTGGCCAATTAATTTCTTTCTATTTTTATAGTAGAGACGGGATCTCGCTCAGGCTGGTTTTGAACTCCCGACTTTGAGCAATCGGCCCGCCTCGGCCTCCCAGAGTGCTAGGATTACAGGCGTGAGCCACCGCGCCTGGCCTTGCTTTGACTCTTACATCACCTTGTATTCCTAGGATAAATTCACCTTGCTTGTTATGTAGCTGCTAAAAAAAAAGCAAACCCAGGCTCTTGGGTTAGACTGCCTAGGTCTAGGCGGGGCACCATGGCTCATGCCTATAATCCTAGCAGTCTGGGAGGCCAAGGAGGGAAGATCACTTGAGGTCAGGTGTTGAAGACCACCCTGAGCAAGAGCAAGAGCAAGACCCTATCTCCACAAAAAAATGAAAAAATTAGCCGGATGTGGTGGTGTGTGTTTGTAGTCTCAGTTACTCGGTAGACTGAAGCAAGAGGATGGCTTGAGCCTAGGAGTTTGAGGTTGCTGTGAGCTAGGCTGATGCCACAGCACTCTATCCCAGGCAACAGAGCAAGACTGTCTCAAAAAAAAAAAAAAAAATATATATATATATATATATATATATATATATATCCTATCTCATTTCAGTCCCTTAAAATATTTTGAGGCTTGGTTTATAGGCTAGTATATAGTAAATTATTAATGGCTGATGTGTTCTTGAAATAGACATGTAGGTGTCTTAGTCTACTTGGGTTGCTATAACAAAATACCATAAACTGGGCGGCTTATAAGCAACAGAGATTTGTTTCCCACAGTTCTGGAGGATGGAAAGTACAAGATCAAGGCACCAGCAGATTTGGTGTCTGGTGAGGGCCCATTTCCTTGTTCATAGATGATGCCTTCTCACTGTGTCCTCAAATGATAGAAGGGGAGAATGAGCTCTTTTGGGCCTATTTTATAACAGCACTAATCCCATTCATGACTGCTCTTCCCTCATGACCTCATCACCTTCCAAAATGCCCCACTTCCTAATACCATCATGCAGAGAGTTAGGACTTCAGTGTATGCATTTGGTGAGGGGAACACAGACATTCAGGCCATAGAAGTGTAACAGAAGTAAAGGTCTGAAAAAGGGCAAAATATTTTATTCTTTAAATAACCCCCCCCTCGCCTTTTTGGGAATTAAAACCTGCATTTCTGCCCAAGGCCAGTAATCAAAGGGGCAGGCAAATGTTCTTTGCTGTTTGTTTTCTAGTATCATAAACCACAGGGGATGGCTCTACAGAATTGTCTGGGCAAAGATCACAAGATCATTTTCATTGGAGAGACAAGATCCACCAAAACCACCAACTATAGTTGAACAAGAGCCTGAAGCCACAATATGTGGCACTGGTCACATAGACCTACACTCAGCCACAGAAACCCACCCTCCTTTAAAAATCTCTGTATTTCTGCTTAAATGGGCAGGATGGTGGTCTTCAAGACAGTAGTCTGCCACTCTCCTCATTTGCCGGCAAATTAATAAATTTATCTTTCCTTTTCTTCAAACCACTTGTCCTCATTCTTCATTTTACTGATTCAGCCTCAGGAACAAGTACTGGAACTTTGGTAATAGCAGTAGGTATTGGGTACAGTATATTGTATATATCCATTAAATCAAGCTAATTAATCTTACTGTTCAAGTATTATCTATTTTTCTGATGTTTTTGTCTGTTTTTATTTTTATTTCTCCAACAATTACCTTTTTATTTTATGCTTTTTATTTGTTCTTAAAAGGTCTTTTTCTTTTTCTCTCCATTCTTGCCTTCTTCTGAATTGATAGCATTTTGTCATCCCATTTCTCCTCCTCTACTGATTTAGAAATTAATACCACTTGATTATATTTTTGTAGTGTCTAAAATTGGAGTGTAAGTATTTTACTTCAGATCCCACTAAGCACTGGTGAGGGAATGGGGATGTGAGAAAGAGAAAGAAAGAAAGCCAAAAGAAGATGAATTAATGTGGGCCAACTGAGGTTCAGTCCTTCTGGGGACCTCTGGGAGGATATGTAGAACATTTTCCAGAATTGTCCTATCCGAAGAACAAGGAAGCTGACATGATTTTTCATCAGTGCTGATCTGTCACATGTTGAGGGACTGAGGGTTGCTGCATTAATTCCCTGGCCTGTTCTACATGGAAGTCGAACATACTCCTGCAACCAGAGAAAGCCGTCAGGCAGAGAATCTAAGGTGCTTAGTAGAAAAATGTTGGCAAATTTATAATGTATAGTATAACTTTTCAAAGTCTAAAGATAATCTATGCTTGGACAATACAAAGATCCAGAACACTCTAACCCCATGTATTCCAAACCTGAAACTTACAGGCTATTGTTATTATGCATTGTTATTCCATATTGCTTATTTTTAGTCACACATGACATTATTTTTTTATTTCTATTAGAATCACCCACATATTAGCCTCCTTAGTTATTCTTCATTCCTTCTTGCATCTTGGACCTTTTATGGGGATTCACATTCCTTCTGTCTGAAATATGTCATTTAGGATTTCCTTTAGAGAGAACCTACTAGTGGCAAACTTTTAGTTTTTGTCTGCTAATTTCTTTATTTTGTCCCAATTCTTGAAAGAATTTTTCTGGTGATAGAATTCTAAGTTGATAGTCACTTTGTTTTAGCACCTTGACAATGTTCTTTTGTCTTCTGGCTTCCTTTGTTTTCCTGAAAAGTGAGCTCTTAGTGTAACTGCCATTTGTGAAGGCCATCTGGGATTTTTCTCTAGATGTTTTTAACATCTTCTCATAGTCTTTGGTGTTGCGGTTTTATCAGTAAAATGCCTAGGACTGAATTGTTTTTCACGTATCTTGCTTAGGATTCCCTGGACTTCTAAATGTCATCCTTCATAGAATTGTTACAAGGGTTAAATGAGTTACTATGTGTAAAGCACATAAAACAGTACCTGCACAAAATAAGGGCTCAGTAAACATTACCTTTTATTGATTCCATGTATTGATATCTGTACCAGTTATTAATTCATTGCTTCATAGCTCTAACCCACCTTTCAATATTGTGTGATGTGAGAGCTACTCTATGTTTCTTAGCTTTCTCTTATATTTTCCATTTCTCTTTCTCCATCTGCCACATATTGGATAATTTTCTTAGCTGATCCTTCAATTACAAATTGGGAATTTACAAACTGGACTTTGCTAACACAATTCTCCTTTGCCATCTGCCTCTATGTTAGATTCTACCAATAAGGGATTCTGAAGAGGCATGCAAAGTTTGAGGAGGAGGAAGAGAGTTACTATTTCCTGGGTCTTTCCCCCGAGGTCTGGTTGTGGGCTTGTGATTCTGTGAGCAGTCTCTAGCAATGGTTATCTTCATCACACTAGTGACTCACAGCATGCCTAGTCCCTCAGTGCCAGGGCATTTCCTGGGTTCCTTAGGTGGCCAGCATTACTGAAGCAGCTGTGCTTTCTCATCAGAGATTTTTTTGACATTCAGCACTGTGGGCCCATCCTCTAAGTTTCTAAGTCTTCCCTGGTTTCTGTGTTCTATCAGCCCTAGTGACTTTCTGCATTTGCCACCTCTGTTACACTTAGAGTCCTCCTTTACCCTCTTAGTAGTTAACCACTTTTTACTTAGTTAATAATTCTTTATATTAAATTTTATATTAAAAAATTTCAGCTAAAATTACTGATGTGATCTCTGACTCCTGACTGGATTCTAACTAATAGAGTATTTGTTTTATCAGTTCTGGAAAGTTCTCTATCTTTATGTCTTCAAATATTACTCTGATCCATTCTATCTCTCCTCTCTACCAAGAACTCCAATTTGACTTATTTTAGACTTTTCTACTCCATACTCTACATCTATACTCCTTTCTCTTTCATTTTTTCCGTTTTTCTTTCTCCTCTGTTACATTTTGGATAATTTCTTTTAGTTTATCTTCCAATTTGCAAATGCTTTCAATTATGTCTAACATTCTATTAAACTCCTCTGCTGCTGATATATTAATATACAAAAGGTTTTGTATCTATGTCTCCATAGTAGCATTTTTAGTGGCTTTCAAGAAGAGGGTATGTCTTGACAGCTAATCAGATATATTACTATCAACTGGTATGTTAATATGTGGAAACTTTTTCCAACAAATGTAAGGAATGCTGGTGTTTATACTTTTAGTTTAGTTATACTTTTAGTATATTCTAGCAACAAATTTGATCTAGTACCTCTGGAGTCTAGAGTGTGGTATTTTGGAAGAAAGTGCCCTACTATGTTGATTCTTGTACCCTAAGTATTGTAGCAGTATTTTCTCATGAGGTCATGGCCTGGGATAATGGAAGGCAGCTATGCTAACCACTATACCACCAACGCCATGGTTTGGCCTGGGATAATGAACCAAATGCATAACCAGCAGACTAAATCAGAAGAGCAGCCACCAATGAACCAAATTCCCAGACTACATGGAAATAGCATACTTTCTTCGTTCCTCCTTTCTTTCTTTCTTCTTGCTCTTTTGTTTCTTCCTTCATATGTGTATTTGTATATTCATAATTATAACAAACATTTCCATAAGAGTGGGTAGAGAGCCATTACAAGGGAGCAGATTCCTATCTGTAGTAAAATATGATTCTGACTATAAATCTTAAGAGCTTCTGGAAAGGGTGGGGAAAAAAAACAATGATGGAGTAAGGGGCATAGGGTATAATATCAAGATCACATCTAAGCTATATAACCACTGTTTCTACAGTGTCCTGGTAAATCCACCCATGAGTGGGAATAGGGTATATTTCCCAGGGTAAGGATTCAATGTAAGGGAAGCTATAATTTAAATTTCTCATTACTTTAAATTGAACAGTAAAATAGATACTATTATCCTCATTTTATATACCAAAAGTGAGGCTTAGGAGTCTCAACAGTTAGTTTTTCTAACTTCTGTTCTACACATTGTTGATGGCAAACCAGGATAACATCTTGTGTCTTTTGTCTTTCTGGATGCTTTCTTCTGTGCTGAATTACTGGGGCAGTCGGTGGAAGCTGGAAGTGTCCGTAGGGCAGCAGCAGTGCCTCTGGGTCACTTCATGAAGACATCTTGCTTTGATTGTACATCCTTCAAGTCTGCACATTGATTTTGTAAGATCCAACAGTTGTGGTAGTCTGGGACAATTTGCCTGCCCCATCTAAAACTTCTTGTGATGGGCGGTTGGTAATACCACGCAGATTTCCTTTACTCTTCCTACCCTATTGCAGTACCACTTAGCAGGCAAGTTCAGGTGCAGAAGCCACCACTTGGAATGGCCAGACTGGAGCCATGTGTGGTGAATGAGCAAAAGATGAAGCCAGTTTGCAGAGAATAGAGGCTTCTAACCCTCTAAAGAGAAGCAAAAACAAATGGAGAAAAAGAAAGATAAATAAGCTCCCTAACTATATTTTGGTTCAAGAGACCGACTTAGATGCCTTGAAATTTGTTTCCATTATATTCTCCTATTAATAACTACCTTTTTACATGGGATTCTTTGAGTGTGTTCCTGTGCCTGTCACCCAATGGGCCCTTGCTAAGTCATCATTCATGGAATACAGGGCACTCACTGCAACTGCATTTTATGCAATATGACAACAGTCAATCAACCAACCAATATTTTGAACACCTACTAGGTGGACCAACCATGAAGTAGAGTAGGGGATATAAAAAGAACTGACCTATAGTCCTTAATCTCAAGGAGATAGTGATTTAGTTTATCACATATGTAAAATTTAGTTTGGGAAGAAAAATGAACACAGACAAAAAACCAGGAGCAAATAGATCATATCACAAAATCAAGCGCTTGGCTGGGCGGAATGAATTATAAGGGCAATATGAGTTTAGAGAAAGGGATTTAAAGAATTATTAAAGGAGGTAAAGGCTTAAAGTTAACTTTGAAGGAACTGTCAGGGTTTTGGTTAACTGAAAGGAGCAGGAAGTCTTGGGGAGGAGGCGCTTGGCAAGGGTTGAGCGATGGCAGAGCTGGGTGAAGCTGCAGAGGTGTAGGGCAGGACAGAAGAACTGTCGGAGCTTGAGTAGAGGGTTTCAGGATTGTTGGCTGGACTAGACTCTACAGAAAGCCTGGTCCAGGATTTTTAAATTACTCTCTCTAGACTTCATCTGAGATTCCTTCTTTAGCCAACATTCCTTAGCCCTGAACACATTTCCTGTCCTCATCTTTCCCTTCTTTTCTTTTCTTCCTTTTTTTACTTGCTTAAATGTAAACCATTCTTTGTGACTGTCTTTCCTGGGGGAATCACTGCAAGAATGAGAAGAATGATGGTGCTGTTGGGAGATGGTGTGTCTCTCTGAGCTGAGGGGTTCTTCTATGAAAAGTTAAATAATTTTCCTGATGAGCCCAAGTGATTCCTCCTGTCTGCAGTCCTGGCATCTGACCTTCACCTCTTGGCTGAGCATTGCATACAGGTCATGGCAACTCCCTCTACTACCCACCCCTTTCTCCTAGGCTCTCTTCCCTAGGAATTTCATCACTTCCCAGAAGAGCCAGGAATATTTGTGGTCTATTTCTCTCGGTTAGTGTTTAACCAAACATCTGTTATAAGGGGTGGGCTGCTGAACTTATGGAAAGAGGATTGCTAGCCTGAAACTCAGGCAGACAACTTCTGCAGGGTGGGGAGAGAGGGAAGGAGGGCTGGAGGCCAGTGGCACAGAAGGGAGACACAATGGAATCTGGCTTCACCTCCAAGGACACTTATCTAAGCCATTTTAACCCTCGAGATTACCTAGAGAAATATTACAGCTTTGGGTCCAGACACACTGCAGAAAACCAGATTCTCAGGCATCTTCTGAAAAATCTTTTCAAGATATTCTGCCTAGGTAAGTGTCTGTCTGTGTGTCTCCCCTCTAAATATAAGCCATGTAGAGAGGGTCACAGGGCACGACCGGGTTTGTGTGTAGTCCTGGTTATTTGCCAGCCCTTTTGACATCACCCAATTATTTAACTAAGATAAAAACTAACGCTGGTTTAGCTATTTCACAGTTCACAAAATGCTTTTATATCCATTATCTCATTCGGTTATGTAAAAGGGAAACTAGAGGACCCGAGTGCGGTCCTTGAGTCTACATTGATTCACTAGGTGACTTGAGAGAGCCTTTTAACCTCAATGGACCTCTTAAAAAATGGAGATTCTAATACAGTACTATTCAGATCCCAGCTCAAGGGAATGTTGTGAATATGCATGAGATCAAGACCTCCCAATATATGAAGAACTGGGTGCTTTTTGGAGAAAGATATTATATAAACTAATTTTTTTTTAAAAAATTAACTTTCCCTGAAAGTATTCCTTAATAGTTTCTATGTTCTCTGTGTAACAGCCTTTCTGGATCACTAGTCTGTACACCAGATGTAGATCTTTTTTCTTTCTCCTAGACTTGAAAATAGCCCCACAACATGCCTCCACCCTGGATTGGGGAATGGAAAATGAAATGATGGTTTTTTTTTTTTTCTCTCTTCGACTTTTCGTTTCATGCATGTTCGAGGTTTTTTCGAACCAAGGGGCTTTATTTAATTCAAGTGAGCCATTTTTAGTATTTTTGGTATTTGTGTTTTCTTTGATATATAATTCTGTATCACTGTGATGTAAACTACAGGGTTTTTTTTTAAGATGTTTTTAAAAAAATATTTTGAAGGAAGAGTTTTAAGTAGAGCAGTGGTCTGTCTTTGGGGTCTCAAGCCCAATCCCAGTGAAGAGAATGTAAACTGAGCTCTTCCCACCCTGCTACGATGCCTGGTGCCCCTCCCTCATCGCCTCCTCCTACCCAGATGGCGTGAAGGGAGACCTCCTGATTGACATCGGCTCCGGCCCCACCATCTATCAGCTCCTCTCTGCATGTGAGTCCTTCAAGGAGATCATCGTCTCTGACTACACAGACCAGAACCTGCAGGAGCTGGAGAAATGGCTGAAGAAGGAGCCAGAGGCTTTCGACTGGTCCCCAGTGGTGACCTACGTGTGTGATCTCGAGGGGAACAGGTAGAGAAACTGGTGTCTGCTTCTTGGCTTTCTGAGGGTACCTGAGTGACAGTTGACAGTTGACAGTAAAAGTGTATATTTCTGAAATGAACATATCTCAACATTTATTAGGAAAGGGTTCTGATTTCCTAGCAGGATAATCTCCCTCAAGAAATAAGTGCTAACACTTTTGGGGGCATGATTAACCAGCATTCATTCATTCAGCAAACCTATATTGAGCACCCATGATGCACCAAGGTACTAGCCACTGGGATAAAGCAGTGAACAAAACAGAGAAGGGCCCTTCTCTCCTAGAACTCACATCAGGAAAGACAAGTGAGCGCCAGATCATTTAGGACTTTCTAGGCCAAGTTAAAGATTGCGTACGTCAAGTGTAATGGGAAGACATTAGAGGTATAACCAGGAGGGTGATCAGACCCAGTATACATCGACAAAGCCCTCCCTGACTGCTGTGTGGCAAATGGATTAGAGGGGTTTACAACAGAACAAGAGATGCAGAAAGGAGACCAATTTAGATCCAGGTGAGAGATGATGGTGACTTGGACAATGATGATGGAGAGAAGCAGATGGTTTTAAGATTGATTTTTGAGCTAGAATGAATAATAGTTGGTAATGATTGGTCATGGGGAGTGAGGATAGAGAAATGTCAAGGATGACCCTCATGTTCCTGAACTTGAATAACAGGAAAATTGAGGTACCATTCCTGAATCCCAGGGATCAAGATAAAATCAGGAGGATTTAGCATCTTCCTAAAGAAGATGTCTCTTCCACTCTCTTCTGGAAGTAATGGTCCATTCATTTCTCTGTAATTGCACTTATAATTGGTGCCCATCAATTTGCTAGCTTTTGTTTATTTCTAAGAGTCAGTTTCTCCTCTGAAACTAACTCTAATGTCTGCTTCTATTTCTTTAACCTCCTGTTTTCTTTTAATGGTCTACTGACTGCTGGCATATTTCTTCCTCTCAAGGTTATTAGGAGTATTCTAACTTTATATTTATTTTCTTACATATTGTTGACACACTGTCTTATTGGTAGTAACATGTTTTGTCAAATGTAAGTTATCAACGGGACTCATTGGTGGCACAATGCTTTATAAAATAGTAGTATAAAAAAATTAGAGGTGGTTTTTTTTTCACAGTTAAGATTTTTGTTATCATCCAGAGTTGCTTAATTTCCACTGGGTTTACACTGATCTTTTATCCCTATTATCAAGCATAGTAAGTCTTGAAATCAGGTAGTGTAAGTCTTCCAACTTGGTTTTTTTCAAGATTATTTTTGGCAATTGTGTCATTATATTTTGATATAAACTTCAGAACAATCTTGTCAATTTCTCAAAAAAAAAAAAAAGCCTGCTGAGACTTAAAATGGGATTTCTTTGAATTTACAGATCAATTTAGGAGAATGGACATGTTAAATCTCTGGTCCACGAACGTGGTTTATCTCTTCATTTATTCAGGACTTCTTTAATTTCTCTCACCAATGTTTTATAGTTCTCATATTTTGCATATGTTTTGTTAAAATTTTCCTAAGTGTTTCATCTTTTAAATGCTATCGTTAATTGTATTTTTGAAATTTCATTTTCATTTCATTTTATTATTTTCATTTTTATTCCATTTGGTAGTATATTAAAATACGATTGATTTTTATATATTGACCTTGTGTCCTATGACTTTACTGACTTCACAAACTAATTTTAGTAGGTTTTTTGTAGATTGCCTAGGGTTTTCTATGTACACTATTATATCATCTGCAAATAAAAGCAGATTTTTGGGAGAGTTCAGTGGCTCACAACTGTAATTCTAGCACTCTGGGCTGCCAAGGTAGGAGGATTACCTAAGGTCAGGAGTTTGAGACCAGCCTGAGCAACAGTGACACCTATCTCTACTACAAATAGAAAAAATTAGCTGGGTGTGGTAGCATGTACCTGTAGTCCCAGCTACTCAGGAGGCTGAGGCAGGATTGCCTGAGCCTAGGAGTTTGAGGCTGCAGTGAACTATGATGCTACTTTTGCACTGTAGCCTGGGTGACAGAGTGAGACTGTCTCAAAAAAAAAAAGTAACCTTAACACTTGTCCCCCCATAATACGCTAAAATTTTTTTTAAATGAGCAAAAAGAAAGAAAGAAAGAAAGAAAGAAAGAAAGAAAGAAATTTATACTTTGTATTCCTAACCTCTTAAAAATTTTTAATCAAATGTTGAATGTTGTCAAATATTTTTGCATTTCTTGAGATAGTCATATGATTTTTCTCCTTTATTATGGAAGTGTGACTTATATTGGATAATTTTGAATGTTAAGCCAAACTGGCATAACCCCTTGGTCACGAAGCATTGTTCTTTTTGTATATTGCTAGATGTGATTTGCTAATATTTTGTTTAGGATTTTTACATCTATATTTATGAGGGATATTGAACTATATTTTTCTTTTCTTATAGTGTGCTTGGTAGGTTTTGATGCCAGAGTGATGCTAAAGTCATTAAATAAATTGAGCGTGATATCTCCTCCTCTATTTTCTGAAAGAATTTGTGTATTATTAGTATTATTTCCATCTTAAATGACTGATAGCATTCATTTGGACTTGAGGATCTTTTTCATGTTTGGAAAGGTGTTTTTTAATTAGAATAGCATTTTTTAAATGGCTACTTGAATTTTTTGTTTCTTTTTTTGTGTGTTTTTGGTAAGTAGTATTTTTCAAAGAGTTTGTCCCTTTCATCCTGGTTGTCAAGTTTGCTGGTGTAAAGATTTTTTACAATATCCTTTTAATACCCTTTTATGGCTGTAGGATTTGTAGTGATCTCCTCTCTTTCATTCTTGATATTAGCAATTTGTCGTCTTTTTAAAAAAAATCTTGATCAACTTTGCTAGAGATTAAGCAGCTTTATTAATCTTTTCAAAGAACCAACTTTTGGCTTTGTTGATTTTTCTTTATTTTCTGTCCATTTTCTACCATATTGGTTTCCGTTATTTGTTAAATTTTCTTTCTTCCATGTACTTTAATTTTAATTCTTTTTCTAGTTTCCTTTTAATTTTTTTCTAGCTTTCTAAAATTTCTTATTTTTTAATTCTTTCTCTAGCTTCTTAAGATGGAAGCTTAGATAATTGATTTCACATATTTCTTTCTTCTAATGTAGGCATTTAGAACTGCAATTTTTTCAGCACTGTTTAAGTACATCCCATGATTTTTGCATGTTGTACTTTTATTATTATCCAATTCAGCATATTTTCTCATTTTTTTTGTAATTTCTGTTTTGACCATAAATTATTTAGAATGCTGTTCACTTCCAAAAATTTGGGGATGTTTTTAGATATCTTATTGCTATTGGTTTCTAATTAAATTTTGTTGTAGTCAGAGATTTATTCTGTGGCCTAGCATATATTGTCTTGCTGAATATTATATGTGCTTTCTACATTGAAAAAAATGTACATTGTCCAATTGCAGATATAGTTTCTATACATACAAATTAATCAACAGTATCGCTCAAATTTTCTACATCCTTACTGAGTGTTTCCTTATTTAGTCTATCAGTTACTGAGAGAGAAGTGTTAACATCTCAGACTATGATTGTTGATTTATCCCTTGCTTCCTATGTTCTGTCAACATTTGCTTTATATACTTTGAGGCTTGTTATTAGCAATGTTATATACCTTTTTAGGATTGTTATGTCTTCTTGGTGAATTGGCCATTTTATGATTATGAAATCTCCCCCTTTATCTCTAGTAATACACTTTGTCTTTAAGTCTACTTTGCAGATGTTAATATAGCCACATCAGCCTTCCTATGCCTGGTGTTTGTGCTGTGTGGTAGGCAGCCTTCCAGACGCTCTCAATAATCTCTGTCTCACCCTGGTATAATCCCCTACCCTAGGATATCCATTGGATTTAGTTACTCAATTCTGACAAATTTGGTAGAGTGCAGCATAGTGATGGAACATCACTTCTCAGATTAAGTTTTAAAAGACTACAGCACCACTATGCACCTATTACAATGGCCAGAACCCAGAACACAGACAACACCAAATGCTGGAGAGGATGTGGAGCAACAGGAACTCTCATTTATTGCTGAAGGGACAGCAGTTAGTTCCTTAAAAACTCAACACACTCTTACCATTCAATCCAGCAATTTCACTCTGATATTTACTCCCAAACGTTGAAAATTTATGTCCACATGAAAAGCTGTGCACAGATGTTTATAACAGCCTTATTCATAATTGCCCCAAATTGGAAGCATCCAAGCTGTCTTTCAGTAGGTGAATGAATGAATGAACTGTGGTACATCCAGACAATGGACTATTATTCAGTGCTTTAGGGAAAAAAAAGGGGGGGGGCTATCAAGCCAGGATATGAAGGAAACTTAAATTCATATTACAAAGTGAAATAAGCCCATCTGAAAATTCTCCATACTGTATGATTCCAACAATATGATATTCTGGAAAAGGCAAAACTATGGAGGCAGTAAAAAGATCAGTGGTTGCCAGGGGTTTGGAGGAGGAAAGGAGGCATAGGTGGAGTACAGAGGATTTTAGGGCACTGGGACTACTCCATGTGACACTATAATGGAGGACACACGTCAATATGCATTTGTCCAAACCCATATAATGTACAATACCAGGAGTGAATCTTAATGTGAATCTTAATGTAACTATGGACTTTGAGTGATAATAATATGCCAATGTAGGCCTTCTGCTCAATTTTGTAGTGAACCCAATACTGCTGGAAAAAATTAAATTGATTAAAAAAAAAAAAACTATAGCTTTTTAATTCTCTCTACTCTCACGCACTTGTCCTGAGGAGTAAGCTTGGAAACAAATTTCTCTCCAGTTGAGCCTTCAGATGAGCCTGAATGCTTGACCAATGCTCTGTGTGCAACTTCCTGAGAGACTGCATTAGCACTCAGCTAATCTGTACCCAGATTTCTGACCTGCAGAGACTGTGAGATAAATGTTTGTAATTTTAAGCTGCTAAATTTTGGGGATAATTTGTTCTGCAGCCATAGATAACTAATATACATGATGTATCTATATATCTTTTCCCACTCTTTTGTTTTCCTACCACCTGTGTTTTTATACTTTATTTATTTATTATTTTTGCAAATAGTATATAGTAGGTATTGCTTTTTAATCCAGACTGACAATTTCTACTTTTTAACTGGATTGTTTAGTCCATTTACATTTAATATAATTACTGATATTTTATGGTTGAGTTTAAATCTATCATCTTGGTATGTTTCCTATTCGTTCTATCTGATTGTTGTTCATCTGTGTCTTCCTTAATGCTTCCTCTTGGTGAATGGAGTAATTTTTACTATTGCATTTAGTATAAGTGTACATATTTTTAGCATTTTTTATCTCCTCTATTAATCTCTTCTGTGTTTTGTGTGATTTTTCTAGAAATTGCAATAAGCATACTTAACATGCCTATCACCTCAGGGACAATGTAAGTCATTACAATAGTGTAATTTCTTTAACCACTCTTCTGCCCCTTATGATCTTGTTGTCATATATTTTATTCCTATGTATAGTATAAAACTACAATACATTTTATTATTTTGCTTTCAAACAGTTGGTAGTGTTTTTATTTAGTTTTATTTTTAATTATGATGAAAATTTGCCATATTAACTATTTTTAAGTGTACAGCTCAGAAACATTAAGTATAGTCACACAAATCAGTAGTGTTTTAAGCAATGTATATAACAATATATTCAACATGAGGAATTTGGACTGAATATTTGTCCCTCCAAATTCCTATGCTTAAATCCTAACCCTCAATGTGATGGTATTAGGAGGTGGGTACTCTAGGAGCTAAAACAAGACAGTAAAGCCCTCACGGATGGGATTAGGGCTCTTATAAAAGAGACCCCAGAGAGCTCTCTAGCTCTCCTTCTGCCATGCGAAGATGCAATGAAAAGTCAGCTGTCTGCAACCCAGAAGAGTGTCCTCACCTGAGCCTGACCCTGCTGGCATCCTGATTTCAGACTTCCAGCGTCCAGAACTGTGAGAAATACACGTCTATTGTCTTTAAGCTACCCAGTCTATGGCATTCTATTTTAGGAGCCCAAACTGGCTAGTATTATTTATATATATAAAATCTTTTTTATTTACCCACATGTCTTTCTTGTCTAGTATTCTTTATTTCTGCAGATCTATGCTTGTGTCTGGCATGATATTTCTTCCCCCAAAGAACTTTTTTAATATTACTTATAAGGCAGGTCAGCTGGAGACAAATTCACTTAACTCAACAAGTCAGACAAGAATCAGTAAATTTTTTTTCTTTCTGATAATTTGAGGAATTTAGCAATTTTTGATACCCAAAGTCCCTCTGGTGTCTTTCATCCTGTATTTATTATTACAATCTGAAATTGTTAAATTCAAACATTTTATTTATTTATTTATTTTCCTGAGGGAGGCCCCTAAACAGAAGCCATGGATTATAAATATTAACTTCCAGGGGTCTGTATTTGCAATTTTCCTCAATAAGGGCTCTTTATTTTGACTTTTTTCCCAGGGTATTCTCTGTTACTTTAAAATTAGAGAATGAACTTGGCAGCCCAATGTATTTTTTATAATTATGTATACAAAAAGATTGTATTATAGATCCACCATGGATTAAATGTAGGCTTTTTTTTATTATTATTATTTTTATTTTTTATTTTTTTATTTCGGCATATGATGGGGATACAGATTTTAAGGTTTCAATAAATGCTCTTTCCCCCCTCCCCCCACAAGTCTGAGTCTCCAGCATGAACATCCCCCAGACAGTACACTTCTCACTCATTATGTATGTATCTACTCATCCCCCCCCTCCCCCGTCCCCCTGCCCAATACACTATTATTGTAGTACCTATGTGTCCACTTAGGTGCTGCTCATTTAATACCAGTTTGCTGGTGAGTATATGTGGTGCTTGTTTTTCTATTCTTGGGATACTTCACTTAGTAGTATGGGTTCCAGCTCTAACCAAGAAAATATTAGATGTGCTATATCACCATTGTTTCTTAGAGCTGAATAGTACTCCATGGTATACATATACCACATTTTATTAATCCATTCTTGGATTGATGGGCACTTGGGCTGCTTCCACAGCCTTGCGATTATGAATTGTGCTGC
>VSMD01026036.1:0-15676 GCA_008750895.1 Mirza zaza
GCAAGAAAAAATGGATAACCAATAGAGAGAAACCACAAAAAAATCCAAGACATGGAAGAAAAATTCACTAAAGAAATTGAAATATTAAAGAAAAATCAAACCAAACACCTGGAAATGAAGAATTTATTCAGAGAACTACAAAACACAGTGGAAAGCCTCAAGAAAAGCATAGATCAAACAGAAGACAGAATCCCACGGATTGACGATGATACCTTCCAATTAAATGTAAGTCACAGAGATAGACCAAAGAAATAAGAGAAAAGAGCAAAGCCTAGAAGACATGTGGGATTATGTGAAGAAGGGTAATGTGAGAGTTATGAGAAACTTTTCAAAAGAAGACAGAATAATGGGCAAGAAACATATGAAAAAATGCTCAACATCTCTAATCATCAGGAAAATGCAAATGAAAACCACAATGAGATATCACTTATCTCCAGTGAGAATGGCCTTTATCAAAAAGTCCCAAAACAATAAATGTTGCCATGGATGCAGAGACATAGGAATACTCATACACAGTTGGCGGGACTACAAACTAGTACAACCTCTGTGGAAAGCAATATGGAGATATCTTAAAGAGATACAAGCAGATCTATCATTTGATCCAGCAATCCCATTACTTGGCATCTACCCAAAAGAACAAGAGACATTCTGTGGGGAAGTAGTTGAGGCAGGCCCACGAGGAGATTAGCTACTTCTCCCCGCAGAGCCAAGTCCCTACATTAAGAGTTGCCACAGAGGATAAGGAAATTGATAGGAAATATAGAGAAATAAAAGAATACACAGAGACTAAGGTATACTTTATAGTTTCGTATAAAAAGATCAGATATAACAGTGGGGTTACTCAGTAGAATGGACATATCCCCATGAACGTCCAGCAACATGGTTAGATTCATACAGGTTTTTATAATCACAGACATCAATTACCAGTTTTTAGGGTAAAACATTTGCATATCAGGGAATGCAATTGCTAGGGGAGACAGGATTATACAGGTAGTGGGTTAGGGTCCAATGTCCTCTCAAAGGGCTTCTAATCTAGCTAGGTGAACAAACAGGTAGAAAGTCTTTCAGGGTCTAACTTCTAAGTTCTAAGAGGTAGTTGTCAATTAACAAAGGTATAACAAAAGAGGTATAGTGACTCTATATTTCTTTGATTAGTTATCGTGGACTTAAAGGTGGACAGACAGGAGAGAGCAGGAAATCCATCTGTAATAAATAAGTTGTTTTTAACGACAGTGGCGCATCTCTGGGAAAAGGGCACTCATTTTCTCCAGCTCCCATCCTGTGGGCCATACTTGCCTTGTCTTGTTTTTCAAACCACAGAGAAGCTCACAGATTTTGAGATACCAGGAAGCTTTCCTGGAAAACGTCCCTGCCAGAGATTTGAGAGCTCTCCCATAATAGCAGCCTCTAATAAGTAAACCATTGAGTTCACACATTCCTTCAGGGCAAAAATCTGCAAACTCCTGTTTCTGTATTTAATATAGCAATGTTGGGTTATACAATAAAAGAATGGTCTTAAGAGCTACATCTCATTAATTCCTCAATGGTATTTTCCCAACAAAGTTCTATAAAGAGACACCTGGGCTGGGTGCAGTAGCTCACGCTGCTACTGGGTGCAGTAGCACTCTGGGAGCCCAAGGCAGGTGGATCGCTCAAGGTCAGGAGTTTGAAATCAGCCTGAGCACGAGCGAGACCCCATCTCTACTAAAAAAATAGAAAGAAATTAATTGGCCAGCTAAAAATATATAAAAAAATTATCTGGGCATGGTGGCACATGCCTGTAGTCCTAGCTACTCGTTAGGCTGAGACAGAAGGTTTGCTTGAGCCCAGGAGTTTGAGGTTGTTGTGAGCTAGGCTAAAACCACGGCACTGTAGCCTGGGCAAGAGAGTGAGACTCTGTCTCAAGAAGTAAATAAATATATAAGACATCTGCACTCAAATGTTTATAGCAGCACAATTCACAATTGGAAAGATGTGGAAGCAACCCAAGTGCACATCAATACATGAGTGGATTAATAAAATGTGGTATATGTATACCCTGGAGGTCTATTCAGCTATAAGAAACAATGGTGATCTAGCACCTCTTGTATTTTCCTGGATAGAGCTGGAACCCATTCTACCAAGTGAAGTATCCCAAGAATGGAAAAATAAGCACCATATGTACTCACCATCAAATGGGTTTCAGTGATCAACACCTAAGTGGACATATAGGAATAACATTTATCAGGGATCCAGCAGATGAGAAGGGGAGGAGGGGATGGGTATGTACATACAGACTGAGTGCGCAGTGCACCCTCTGGGGGATGGACACGCTTTAAGCTCCGACTGGGTGGGGGGCGAGGAAGGCCAAAGGCAACACACGTATCTTAAACATTTGTACCCCCATAATATGCAGAAATAGAAAGAAAAAAGAAGTCAGTAAATTTCTTTCCTTCGTAAATTTTTCATTAAAGTAGAAAGGATACTTTTATTTTCAAATATTTTATTCTATTTTCATAATAAAACGCCCGGGACCCAAGAAAAAACATTTCTCTAGTGTGGTAGTCCATGTGTTAAAAACAGGAAAGATTTCAGGCTGGAGATGAAAAAAAATCAGAAACAATTGAGCAAATTAGGTATTAATGTCAGCCTCTAGGGGGCTTGAAGTGGTAATTATTTTTTTAAACTTTGGTTTAGCCATTTCTGTGCTGTGTGTACGCTCACTACCACGTGTAAATGAACCTCTAAGATGGGGTATGTTGAAGAACGGTTTGGTCAGGATATGGGTGGCTTCGCTATCTGTCACTGTCTGTGCCCTTTATCTGCTGCTATATCGCACACGAAGCACCCCTGGATAATTCGGCCATACATGGGCAGGGCGGCGCTGGACACACGGCCCCACGTCGGGAGGACGCCAACTGCCATCTGCCCCCGAACTCCACCGAGCCCCCTGGTGGCGTGCTACAGCCCTTTCGGGACAACTGAGGTGGCTCTTAAAAGAGCCTTTGGGTTCGGTGCTCAGGCGCTCCTGAGGCGGCTCACTTGCGGCGACTGTATCTGGCCATGGCCTTGGTGCCCTCGGACACGGCGTGCTTGCCGATTTCCCCGGGCAGAATGAGGCGCGCGGCCGTCTGGATCTCTCTGGAGGTGAGGGTCGAGCGCTTGGTGTAGCGCGCCAGCCGGCCGGCCTCCTCAGCGATGCGCTCGAAGATGTCGTGAACGAACGAATCCATCACGCTCACGGCCTCCTGGGACAGGCTGAGGCCGTCGTGGACGTTCTTCAGGACCCT
The DNA here is from genome assembly GCA_008750895.1 of Mirza zaza. Lineage (NCBI taxonomy): Eukaryota > Metazoa > Chordata > Mammalia > Primates > Cheirogaleidae > Mirza > Mirza zaza. The sequence goes on from VSMD01026036.1 coordinate 3,270, forward strand.
GGGGAAGTAGGTGGCGAAGCTGTCCGCGCCCCGGCCGGAGCGGCGGGCCCGACGCCTTGGCTGCTGCTTCTTCTGGGTCGTCGTCGATTCAGCCTCTTCAGGCTCCTTCGTGACAGACCAGGCGTCAGAGGACGTCTCAGACGAAGGCTCAGCCATGGCGGAGGCAGCTGTCACGGGCTCTGGAGAACCGATGTGGCGGTTTCTGGCCCTTGGGGACCCATTTTTATGGACCTCGCTGCCCTACGTCACGGGCCATCTCGCCATCTGACTGGATGAAATGTCATGGTGTGATCCTGTCAGCCAACCGCAGGGCCCTCAATGTGATTGGGTAGTCCTCCTGGGGGGCATCGCATCCACCAATCACAATTGGCGTGTGTGGACCTATGAGCTTCCTGTTGCTGAGTCCGGAAAAGTTACCAAGATGCTCCACAGAGGAAAAGGTCATCTGACCACATGAGCTCAGAAAATCAGCAGGCAGCCACATGCCTCCTTCCCCCTAAACCGTCACGACGCCACATGTTACATTCCCCTCAAATCTGTGGTACATGGCCTGCCAGTTGCCCTCCAAATCTGCAGGAGGGCATCTACCCAACGGTACAACACATCTTCCTGTTTGTTTCGTGCCACAGCTCTCTCAGGCCAACTACGGTGGCTCTGAAAAGAGCCTTTGCGGTTCGTTCGGTGCTCAGGTGGATCCCGAGGCGGCTCTCTTGCAGCGAGTGTATCTCAGGACGGCCTTGGTGACCTCTGACACGGCGTGCTTGCCGATTTCCCGGGCAGCAGGAGGCGAATGGCCGTCTGGATCTCTCTGGAGATGACGGTCGGGCACCCTGTGTAGCGGGCCAGCCGCGGGGCCTTGTGGGCGATGCTCTAGGAGAGGTTGTGAAGGAACGAACCCATGACGACCACGGCCCCCTGTGTCCGGCTGAGGCCCACGTGGATCTGCTTCAGAACCCTGGGGAAATATTAATAGGTGGTGAATCGGTACCAATGGCGGCTTCAGGAATGTCCTGTTTGGGGTCCACCAAAACCTGCTTCTGATCTTAGATTGTTTTTTTAGGTCCCTCCTAATGAGCATAAATAGTAATTGGCCCCTGTTTCAAGCTTCTTCCTTTCCATCCCACCCTCATCCTCCTCTGATCCAAGAGTAACCCGCATTGTTCAAAGAAGAGGAGGGCGGTGACAGATGTGTCAGGAATCAAGCTTGACCCTATTGTTTGGCTGCTGCAATGAGAGCTGGTTTATTACACTCGCACGTTCGAGTGGGGAGGTTTATTTCACCATGCACAAGTGCTTGGAGGTGAAAAAAATTAGTTAACAATCAAATAGCTTGAGGAAGAAAGGGGAGGTGGAGGTAGGGGAATCATTTTACTTCTGATGATTGATTTCTCGTCGTTCTCTTTTTTGATGGCATAAGTAGGAGATACGTCCACCCACAGGCCTGGAATCATATCCTTATACTTATGACCAAAATACGGTCACAGGCAATGAATTAAATAAGCAATAGGCAAAGCATCACAGCCCTTCTAACTCAATGTCTTTAGCGAATCATCTTAGCAAGACACTTACTAGTTCAGCCCGGAACACTTCCTCACACCTTGGGGCAATGGCTCTAGCACAGGGACTGCAGGTCCTTCACTGGCTGAGCCATTGGAGAGCAGAGCTTTGCCTGTTCTCACTGGATGCTCCCAACATCCCCATGATGGATTATTGCAAGTCCTAAGCCTTGATTTTTCAACACCAGAGATGAAACCCTGGAAGAGAACGGAAATAATTTAAGTCCAAATGGTTTGGAATTGTATCTTCAATTTTTGGAGAAAATGGACTGGTATTTCATTTAGAACTTTTTGATTTAGTAATTTCAATAGTGTGTTTTGGGTCTTCATTTATTTAAATGTGTTCGATTAGATGGGTTATGAAAATATGTTATTGTGTTTCATTTGTGCTATTAATACTATTTTCCTCAGATTGATGCTTATACCTTTTTATATAAACAGTAAATCCTTTTCCCTTTATTTAACTTTGCACCAAAGCACACTGTTACATCATGATTGCATCACTGATGCACTTTCTCCTCTTTCTGCTACTGAATTAAATTATTTCATATACTGTATTCCCCTTCGGGTCTTTAACATGAACCCCCCCCTCATTTTTTTCCTGTATTTTGTAGATTTCATGTGTGTCGGTCACCCTTGAGGTACCAGGCTTTACTACACAGTCGTATTATGATGTACTTTAAAGGTATTTTATTTATTTATTTAATTTATTTTTGAGACAGGGTCTCAGTCTGTTGTCTGGGCTAGACTGCCGTGGCGTTAGCCTAGCTCTAGGAACCTCAAAATCCTGGGCTCAAGCAGTCCTTCTACCTCAGTTTCCAGAGTAGCTGGGACTGCAGGCATGTGCCACCATGCCTGGCTAAATTTTTTTGTATATACCGTATATATTTTGTAGTTGTCCAGCTAATTCTTTCTATCTTTACTAGAGATTGGGTCTCGCTCTTGCTCAGGCTGGTCTCGAAATCCTGAGCTCAGACGATCCTCCTGCCTCTGCCTCCTGAGTTATTTTATTCATGCTGCTATTTGATTTCTGCATTTACAGAAGCAAAACATCCAGGCCACAACCAAAAAATCCTAATGAATTTGATTCCTTAAAATGACTTCTCGCACAATACAATATACTTGAGACCCATATGCAAGAATGACTTTGGCATTTATTCATTACTTCTAGAAAATCTAGTTTGTTAGTCCATCATTTTTCATAGTAGTTTCTGATGATCATTTCAAAATTTCTGTGGCAGTAGTTATAAGGGATATTACTTTTTCAGAATTGTGGTTTAGCTATTTCTGTCCTGTGGCACGGTCCTCCACCATGTAACTCTCTGAACTCCTTCACATGGGCTGTGTCGAAAGATATTTGATTAAAAGGTGCTATAGTTTCAGTATGAAAAGTTGGAAACTCTCCTATTGTGAAAGGAGATGACAGAGAAATTAATATCCTTTGGACTGGGGTCTGGATGGTGAAAAAAGTCTCCCTTGAGGACTCGTCAATACAGTCCTGACTTCTTGTAGCTTTGGGGCTCATATTAACAATATCACCATAGTCTAATTAATTTTGTGGAGGAAGCCTGGATATGGCACAAAATCAAACCAAATTCTTTCTGGAGGGGTATATTTTTAGTTGAGGCTTTAACAAGAGTCTCATAAAGTTCTCATCAATATGCACATGATCCTCAAACAAACCACCCTCAGCAGAAATGGCCAATCAAAAATGTAAGCCTCCAAAGACACTATCAAATGACAACTATTATAATATATGTTTAGGATGTTTAAATAAATGATGTGGTATATAAAACATTAAGGAGGAGCAACTACTCATCCAAAGGAGGCCACAAATTTCTAGGCATGAGAAAAGTGAGAACTAGTTCAAAAGGTGAATATAATTATTTCAAAACATAGGTATAGTTGAGCCGAGAATTAGTGCTATGAAAGATAGATGACAGAAAATATATGGAATGTTTGTTTGAAACTGGAGCATATGAAAAGAAAATTTAATATATATAAGGTAAGGGCAATACATCAAGAGATAATTTACATTGAATTAATAATTTATTATTTATTATTATTTTTTGAGACAGGGTCTCACTCTGTCTCCTAGGCTGCAATGCAGTGCTGTCATCATAGCTCACTGCAACCGCAAACTGCTGGGATCAAGCGATCCTCCTGCCTCAGCCTCCAGAGTAGCTGGGACTACAGGTCCTCACCACTACGCCCAGCTAACTGTATTTATTTACTTTGTAGAGACTGGGTCTCAATGACACCGTAGCTGGGGGTGGTCCCACCTCTTGGCCTCAAGTGATCCTCCCACCTCGGACTCCCAAAGTGCTGGGATGACAGGTGTCAGCCACCATGCCCGGCCTGAATAGATACCTTATAACTCACAGTTCCAAAGAGAAAGGGCAGGACACACCATGGGAGGCCACATGGGGAAGAATCAGAGTAGGTTATAAAGAAGAGGGAGAGTGGCAGCTGTGGGCAAAACCTTTACTGTGTTTTCTGAGGGTAGGAATGGCTGAGGCAGAGCACGCGGGTGGAGAACTGGCTGTCGTGAATAATTTCAGCAGGGCGTGGTACATAGGGGAAGCCCGTAGTTGTCTGACACCCGGCGCTGGGGAGATTAGGGAAGGTAGAGAGTGGCATGAGGCGTGAGAGCTGTATAAGCAGGTACTTAGGGATATGGACACTCGATCAATTAGTGTGTATTTGTAAAGGGAGCTCCCAGGGAAGGGGGCTTCTCCTGAAGAGAGGAGGTAGAGACTAGGGGGACAAAAGGCCAAGGTAAGGTGACTCAGGCATATTGTAGTTGGCCAGATCAAGGTGTGTCTGGAATATGCACATAGGGCAGATTGTGAAGCATCAACTATGGAGAGATAAAAACATGGTTAGTACAATTCCCCCTAGTCAGTTAAACAGAAAGAAAGTGTTAAAGACAGGTCAAGAGACCTAAGGAAGGGAATAAAAACGTACAAAGTACATCTCATAGACATTGTAAAAGGGGGCGATTGGACAATTTGTGGAAAATAATGGGTGGTAATGTTCCAAATTTAATGAGAGAAATGATTCCTTAAGTGCAGGAAGCACAACTGGACACATCATAGTAAAGCTAGAGAATGATGAAAACAAATACAATAGCATCAAATAGATGCATTGCCTATAGAGGCATACCGAATAGCTCAAGAGCGGACCTCTTCATATCAGCAAATAAAGGAAAAGCAAGAAATGAGAGACAGTAACTTTCATTCTGGGGTTGCATTCCCAGCCAAAGAAACATTTAAGAAGGAAGATGAAATAGACATGCAGGGGGACTGCTTAAAGCCCCCTTCCAGGACAGACTTGCTGCTTCAGCTGTTGGGAGAGCAGTCACCTGCCACTCATCAGCCATCGGTGCCTTCAGGTACAACCTGAGCTGCAGGAGCTGCTCTGCCAAAGATCACACACGTGCCAAAATGGACCACATCCAAACACTGCTCCAGGAGGGGACATAAATGTCTCACTTGCTCTGGCCAAGGCGGAATAACTCTGACACACACTTTTACCTTCAGATCTCCCCTTAGTTTCAGAAGAGACTTTTGTTGAACCTGCCATAAGGATGCCTTTCTTTCCCTGCACGCTCCTGCCTCCTTCTGTCCCTTCCTCAGGGGTTGATCCTCAACAAATGTCCTGCACACTAAATTCCATCTCAGAGTCAGCTTCCTGTAGATCCCATTCCCTAAATAAAGATGTTTCTAACCAGAAAAGTATCAGTGTTTACACCAGTGGACGTCACCTTAAAGGAACACGGAAAGACTCTACTTTGGGAAGATAGAAAGTGATCACAGAAAGATAATCACAGGTAGATGCAGGAAGAAATGGTAATTGAGTAAGTTCATAAGCATAGGTAAATACAAACAGACAATGACTGCATATAACAATTCTAATAATGACAATGGTGTTTTGGTGATTCAAGAAACAGACAGGAGTAAACAGTGCAATTTGGCGTCACTTAGATGCTCCGAGCATCCAGTGAGAGCAGCTTATGCTCCTTTCCGCAGTGGCTCTGCCAAAGAACGAATTACAGCCCCTGAGCCACAGTCACTGGCCAAACGTTTGGGGAAGTTATCCAGTGTGCTGTGGTTTGGCTATGATTTGTTTGTCCCCACCAAAACTCATGAAATTTGATATCCAATGGGGCAATGTGGGGAGTCTCGGCCTAGTCAAAGTGCTTGGGACACAGAGGCGGATCCCTCATGAGTGGCTGGCTGCCAGTCTTGCACTTGTGAGTGAGTTCTCCCTCCGGCAAGACTGGATTAGTTCTCTTGGGAATAGACGAGTTATTTCCCATTGAGAGTGGGCTGTTAGAAAACCAGCACACCCCTCAGGTCTTCTCTTTGCATTTGTCCTCTTCCCATTTTTTCATCTCTGCCATATTATGGTGCAGCAAGGAAGCCCTCAACAGATGTCAGGGACATGCCCCTTATCTTCCCAGCCTGAAAAAGCCTGAGCTAAATAGGAGTCTTTTCCTTATAAATTACCCAGCCTTGTGTATTCTTTATAGCAACACAAATTGGACTGAGACCCAAGATGAATCAAGAGCAGCCTTTCTGGGTTATTCATCAGAGAGATGTGGGAGGGAATTGGTGTGGTTGTTTTGGTGTTTGGTTTTTTCATTATAACTATTGTTCCTCAAAGCACATATTTGGGTGCTGTTTGCTTGCTTGCATGTTTTAATGACGGTGTCTTAAGTATATTATCTAGGGTATATATAGACATATCCCTTGAATTGTGCATCAAATCAAGAGAGCGGTTTGATTGCTAAAATTTCAAGTAGGATTTGTGCGTCCTGATTTGTGCAACAAAATGTTCAAATTTTCTGTGTGTGTGTGTGTTTTCTTCACTGGTTTTCATATCAAATTATATTCTTTTATCTAACAACAGCCTTTTTACCATCACAAACTGGGACAACTTTAGTAGTATTTATTACTTCATTTTACGAAGATTAGAACTTTCTTTACCTTATAGATGAGACAGGAGCAACTTGGGCCACCTGCCCATTTTGAATGGCAGCTCAATGATTTCCTCTATTACTTCCATTATACTTAATAGTTAGGTACTTTAAGTCTTTCATTTGGATGAATTTCTGTAATTTATCCTTGCCTAAAACAGTTAAGAAATACTTTTACATGTGATATCTTCAATTCTTTTAATGTTAACATATTTCACTATTATAAGATGACATTTTCCTCTATAAGAAGGTTTGCTTGGGAAGTAATTTTGTAAGCATTTAGGAATTTTTAAAATGTAATCACTCTAAAGTCTTTTCAGCAATTCTCACATTTAGGGAATTTTTTAGCATCTATGTATTGTTACGAATGTAGTTTTAAACTTGTTAAATGTTGAATATTTTTATATATTCTTAGTAATGCTCCCTTTCGGTTTGTTTTCACTGCTTGGAGACAGCGGTGTTGCCGTTTTCCCTTTTACAGATACACTGGTTTCCTGATTCACTGAGGATCAGAACTGGAGGAAAAAGCTGGAGAGCCAGCTCTTCTGACTTCCAGGAGCACTCTGCTGGAGTTGCTGTTCAAGCCAGGGTGACTTAGCTCAGGACAACAGTAGATTCTGGGTGGGAATAGGAGTAGCTTAGACATGGACAGAGTCATTCTCTGGCATTATGGCCTTGGGTTATGGAGGTCAGACTCTCTCCAAGAGCAGAAGCTGAAATTGCCACAAATTAAGACATTTCGGTGATGTCTTTTCAAATGTTCCTGGTGTGGCATCCATCAGCTCATGTGATCAGATGACCTTTTGCTCTGTGGGATATGTCTCTTGCTACTTACACCAAATTAAGGCAAAAATGGTCAGCCATGAGAGTACTATGATGACATCTTTTTTTCCTCAAGTGATTTGAATGCTAACATTCATATCATGTTAATATATTCTAATTCCCATTGTTTTTTATTATTGATCCAATGGCTTTATGTTTGTTTTCTTTTTCTATAAATGTATTGCTGAATGTCACACCAGTTGGGGGTGTTCTACTTGCTTTCCTTTAGGATTGATTGCTAGCTTTCCACATTTGTGTAGAGGGGACATTCTCTCAGATTTCAGTTCTTTGAAATTTACTATGATCTGTTTTAAAGCCCAATGTTTGGTAATTTTTAAAAAGTGTTTTTTGGCAACTTTTGAAGTAAATTGTACGTAACAATGTCAATTAGCATGCAGAAACCTGCAAAGTGTGTCCCTCTCAGCCAAACAAAGAGCCTAAAGTTGGATGAACTGCAAAATTCAAAATTTTCTTGAGCATTCAGAAGAGAGTTAAGAACATCCCTGGCGAGAACCTCATGGATTATTCCCCCTTGAGCGAGCACCACTTGTTCACGAGGAAATTAGGGGCAGAGGAGGCTACTAGAGAGGGCTTCCCTAGTAGTGCAGGCGGGAAGTGGGTCGTAAACTCCAGAACTCTCCTTGGCGTCAACAGAGACAGGATGTAGGACAGTATGTCTCCTTATTGTGATTATATGGTACTTACTGTTATTCTGGAATCTGAAAAAAATTCTATGAAATTATTATTTTTTAAATGGTGGTTTTACAAGGACACAAAACATCCTATCAGGAAAATCATGTGCATGTAAATCCTGGTGGATGGTACCTCAAAATCGTATAGCACTTTTGGAACTAAACATTAGGTTCCATACTCTACTTTCAGAGCCATAAGTGTTTTCAAGCCGTGTGTACCATTTGAAAAAGTTGCATTTCTCTACCCCACCCACTCTCTGTCATGTTAGTGTAGCTGTGTCAACATGACAGTATATATGACAATGAATGTTTTTTGCAAAGTTACTCATGCATACAGATATCAAACATATTTTTATGTGAAACATCGTTTTAAAAAATCTATCTATTAGAATGTATTTATTGTGCTATGGGTGTTTTGCATTTGTAAATTCATAAATCAAATAGGAGCATTAGTAAAACCACATGAAAAATACACCCAAATGGGGCTGTGTATTGGACTGGCTGTGCAAGGGGAGTGATATAGATGAATTATAGGAAGGGGAGTTGAAAATGGAGTTTGATATGAAGATCAGAGGGGAAGTTAGCACATGTGATTTATGACTTGAGTGGGTGGTTGAGAAAAATGGCAGCTGATGAGCACTCATGACCTAATGTTTAAGAAAAGACAAACTGGGAAACAGCTTTACTTTACTGCTTAAATAACAAATTATTATTATAAGTATCACTACAGGGAAAGGAGTATTAACAGGACACACATATGCCCGTCAAAGGTTTTTCATCATTACCTGTATTGTGGAGTTCATTCAAAATCATAATTGAGGACCCAAACACAGTGCAGAGATGACTAAATCAACAAGGTGAAGAAATGACCCCTGTGGAGACAAAAGTGACTCTATCCTGGAGACCAATCCGCCACGTTGACTTCCGATAAATCTCAGTCCCCTGAATGCCTCCTGATTCTTACTTTACTTACGGCCTTTAGGGTAAGAACATGTAGTCACCATAAATCCTGCCTTACATCAAAACAACCTTGATGGAATTGCACAAAATACAGACGATGATGCACATAGCGTTTTTGCCTGGTCTGCAGGGTTGCCTTTGATTGTCTCTATAGGCCACTTACCCGCTGTCCCTATGGCATACAAGCCCTGGACCTGGAGGGAACAACAGTGCGGATTAACCTGTGTTCTGCTGCCCAGGACTATGCTTTCATCTGTAAGTTCCCCAATGAACCACCCTTTACTGATACACGGGACTTGTCTGCCTCACCTTCGTCAACCACCCTTGTCTGGCTCATCTTTGGTTTCTCACTTCCTTCGGCATTTCGGAGCTGTTTTGCTTATACAGCCCTTTAATGGAACAATACTTATCTCAGACTCCCTAGAAACTCAGATTACTCCTCTACGTCATTCAGAATTTTCTGATTTGATTTGTTCCCTGGGTATATCGTTTCATTTTTGAAAAAGGAAATCTTCACGACTGGCTTCTATTTTATTTATTTTTATTTGTTTATTTTTTTGAGACTGAGTCTTGCTTTGTTGCCCAGGCTAGAGTGAGTGCCGTGGCATCAGCCTAGCTCACAGCAACCTCAATCTCCTGGGCTCAAGCAATCCTGCTGCCTCAGCCTCCCTTGTAGCTGGGACTACAGGCATGCGCCACGACGCCCGGCTAATTTTTTCTATATATGTTAGTTGGCCAATTAATTTCTTTCAATTTATAGTAGAGACAGGATCTCACTCTTGCTCAGGCTGGTTTCAAACTCCTGGCCTCGGGCAATCCGCCCGCCTCGGCCTCCCGGAGTTCACGACTTGCTTCTATGCATCGTGCCGCTATGATGTGAGTGTCCAATAGAGCAGCCGCCTGGAGTCAGCCCATGTGTAGTCGGAAGCTCCAGAGCAACAGGTGTAGGTTAAAGGTGCACTCAGGTGTCCCAGGAGAAACCAATAAAGGTCACCCTGGTATAGTCAGCATTGGAGTTGAGAGGGAAACATGCCATTCAAAGTGTGTCATCCTTGAGGTCCTGGGCTCAAATGATCCTCCTCCCTTAGCCTCCCAAGTATCCAGGACTACAGGTGGGCATCACCACATCCAGCTAATTCTTAAAAAAATATTTTCATAGAAACAGGATCTTGCTATGTTGCCCAGGCTGGCCTCCAGCTCCTGGCTTCAAGTGACCCCCATTCCGCAGCCTTCCAAAATGCTGGGATTACAGGTGTGAACCATCACACTCAGCCTAACCTTGTAGGGTTTGAGCCTGCTAGAGATACATAGAAATTGTGCTTCTTCCTATCAACCTACAGGAGAAGAAATGCCTTAAAATCAAAAGAAATGCATCATTGGTCTGCTTCACCTATCTTAATCTCCATTTGGAAATTAGTTGAAATGGAAATATGTAAGCACGTGCTTCCCTTAACCAGAATTCCACAGTAAGGGATGGCAGATATCGGGGGCTCCTAATGCTTTTACCCTCCGACAATCTTTCTGTGTCCTCACATCAGCTCCTTTCATGGCTTTGTTGATGTGCACTTTCGTAGGCACCATGATGCGGGATAAATTTCCATTGGATTGTCAGGTGTTGGAGCATTTCTAAAACAAGAGTTTAGTGGGGAATATAGGAAATCTAGTGGCCCCAAATGAGGAAGATCAGATATTGGGAGCACACTCTTGCCCAGCTCCTTTCGTTAAGTATGCACTTGATATGTCCTCCCTTCTGTCTATCTGTGTGTCTGTTTGTTTCAATCCAGAGATCCATGATATGGAGAGGATGTCTGTAATGCTTAAAAACTTTTTGCCTCTTCAGGGCAATAGATGTGGCATAAATAACAGGAATCCATTACCTAAGAGAGGTCAGCTTCTTGGGGATAAATCACATGTAAAATCATTTCAGAGTCTAGTACTCTGCCCAGTGAACCAAAGATCTGTTTTCATGGATATACCATGTGTGTGGCACCCTACAGCGTCTCAAGAAGTGTGTGTGTGTGATGTATGGCACTGTGTGTCACATTCAAGAAGGCTGCTCATTCTCAGACACTCCTCTCATTGAGAGATCCTGTCTGTTTCCATCTCCTTCTGATTTGAGGCAGGACTGTGACGACTTTGACAGATGGAATATGTGGAAGAGATGTCACGCTAATTTGGAGATGACCTGTAAGAGGAGTGGAAGTTTCTTCTTCCTGGTTGAGAGGCCTAAACTGCCATGTAAGAATTCTGTGCACACCACTGCAGCCACCTCCTAAGGAGACTATGTGAGTCTATGGAGAGGCACAGGGGCCCAGCTGAGCCCAGCCCTCCAAGCAGCCCTTCTCGCACAACAGGCATGTGAGTGAAGCTTGTCTCACCATTGCAGACTAACTGGGACACCAGCTGAATACAGGTGAGTGACACTAGTCTGGCTCATACTTTTAAGGGTCACTTACACTTCTCATTTTAAGTATATTGCAAATAGAAAGTGTGAAAATTCTAGAATTCCAATCATGAGAAAACACTAGATGAAGTTATTATAAACATTGTTTTAAATTATCAGCCCTGTGGGTAAAGATGCAGAAACGTATACACAACTGGGACCTTTATATAATTCTAGGCTTTTGAATGACTGCACACTCAGTGTAAAGCTGGACTTTATCTTCCTGGGAAAAGGAGATGACAAGGAAAATTCTGTCCCTTGCCATTGACTGTGGGTGAGGAAATAGAGTCCCTGAGAACGTGTAATCACAAGAATAACCTTGTATAGTTTTGGGGCTCATATGATCAGCAGAAGCATGATTTGTTTAGTTATGGATGACAAGTGAGACATGGGGAATTGCAAATAAAGTCCCTTCTAGGTCTTACCTTGAAGCAAGTGTTTAACAAGATTTTCCAGATACAATTCCCCAAACATGCTCACAATCCAAAAAGGACACACTCGGGAAACACAGTAAACCACCATGTAGTCCTCAAAATACCTACTATCATACACAAACTACTAAAAACAGTGTTGAACAGGCTTAAAAAATGAAGGGATAAAAAATAATATGCAAAAGAAATGATTAAATCAAAATAAGTCAAATCAAATTTCTAGTAAATAAAAGTTACCGGAATTGTGCTCCTATAAACATTCCAGTGCAGATGTGTTTATTATTCTATGTCTTTTTTCCTTTGGATAGATGCCTAGTAGCGGGATTGCAGGGTCAAATGATATTTGTACTTTTAGCTGTTTGAGGTATCCCCAAATTACATCCTTCGAAGTGAGGTATCACAAGGATGGGAAAACATGCACTACATGTAGTCTCCATTAAATCGGTACTAACTGACGAACACTAAGGTGTTCATATGGCAGTAATACTCCTTGGGTGCTGGGGGGGGAAGGTAAACCCACAA
>VSMD01026040.1:0-27076 GCA_008750895.1 Mirza zaza
ATACATAATGAGTGAGATGTGCACCATCTGGGGGATGGTCATGCTGGAAACTCAGACTTGTGGGGGGAGGGGGGAAAGGGCATTTATTGAAACCTTAAAATCTGTACCCCCATAATATGCTGAAATTAAAAAAAAAAATCCTTTCCTACCTCAAATTCTTAAATATATTTTCTCCTATATGTTTTAAACTTTGATTTTTACTTTTAGCTTATAAACTACCAAGAATTTATTTTTGTTCAGTGGTGTGAAATGGAAAATTTATTTTTTTCTTATGTGAATAGCCAGCTATCCCAGCAACAGTTATTGAGTGGCCCATCCTTTCCCTACTGATTTGTAATATTAATCATGCTGATTTGCATCCGTCTCTTCTCTGTGTTTTATAATGCCCAAGCACAGAAAAGTAAAGTGAAATCTTGAGCAAAACATCGGGATTATCCAAACCTTAAATTAAATGCTAAATTTAATTGTGTGCTTTTTAACCCTGTGTGGTGTCAATCCCTGCCTGTTTGTGCAACTCCAACCAGCACTTCCTTAAAAATGGAAATTTGTTTGTATTGACTATTGACTATGGGTTGCCAGTACTGTTAAAGAATACTGAGTATTTAATCTCAAATAAAGGGCTAGTTTACAGAGGATCCTAATAATGACATTTAGTGTTCTACTTTATTACTTATAGATAGGTTCAGCCAATGTTTCTGTTAGAGACCAAAACCAAAATCAGTCAGTTAAACAAGCAAATAAACCCCAAACACAGACTATTGACAACAAAGTCATGGCATAAAATATAGTATAGAGTTGGTGTCTGCTTATGTAAAAGTCTGTTACCCACAGCAGATTTAACAAGGTGCTTACGTTTATATCATGGTTCAACTACATTCATGGGTTAAATAGCCATGCAGTTGGCCCTGCTCTGTGCATGGAGTTTTGCTGAACTATGGAGCTTTTAAAACAAGAAGAATAAGCTTGCTGCAGAGTTAAGTCATTTAAATTGAAAAACCTGAAGGAAAAATTATTACCTATGAAGATGTCAGTTTATTCAGATGGAGAAGACATATTCTAAGAACAAGAAGAACTGCTCACTGATTTGTACTGGGAATGGTGACAACGGACCAGTGTTTGGGTCTGGGGTTTTTGGAAACATCTTTTGCACTTGGCAACTAGTGTACCTACTTGGTATAACACCATCTTGGAGCCTAGCCAGGGCCAGGTAAACTGACTGGCTCCCTTCACTGCTCCCCCATCTGAAGCAGATGGTCGTGTGGGGACCAGACATGGAATGCACAAGCACTTTGTGCAAAGCGCACCATGAAGAGAGGCTTTGCAAACATTGTCCTAGTGCCGTGTCTCGGTTGTTCTCAAACTTCAGTGTGCAAGAGAATCCCATGAGGGTTCCTGGATCACTCTCTTAGCTTCTGATTCAGTAGGTGTCAGGTGGCTGAGAGCCTGCATATTTAACAAGCACCACAGGTGGTTGTGATGCAGGAGCTCCCCAAACCACACCTGTGAGTGAAACCCGATCATTCATGACTCTCTGCCATGATTTTGGTTGTATTCAAGTGCACCAGGTACCATTTTAGTTAGTATTTTCTTTTGATAAACTCACTTCTTTTGGATAAATAAATTTAATTAGAAAAGAAATGATATCACTGCCGTAAAAGTAAAATCAACATCACTTGCTGGAAATAGAAGGTACACATGGATATACACTAAGATAAAGACATATATATATACACATACACACACACATACACACATAGAGATAATGAGTTTTTCTTCAGGTTTTTCAATTTAAATGTCAACTTTGGGGCAAGTTAATGTGTGTAAGATATATATGTATATATATTTTATACATCTATGCATACACACATAGTATATAGACATATATACTATATTATACATATTCATAATATACTATACATATAGTATGCATAATATATATCCACTTAGCATTATCCTGAGAAAAAGAAATGAGTTACAGGGGAGGCAAGGCGTTTTATCCAAGCCTTCAGGAATTAGGATGAGGATGTCTTAACCCTGTAGTGAGGAGTATTTTTAATTTTTGAAATGGCACAGTGGAGTGTGGCTGAAGTGCTGTGGGCTGATAGCTCTAGCTGTCTGCCTAGCAGAAGGAGGACATCCCCACAGGAGGTAAAGTTCTAGAGCTCACCAAGGAACAGAGAAAGTTTGTCTTTTTAAGAACTGGAAAGTCCTGTTTGCAGACAAAAGCCTTCCAGTTTTGGCAGTAAACTTTCAGGGAAGGAAATAAAAAGGCAGGGGCTGAAATCGTTGATAATTGTGGGGACTTACTATGTGCCAGGCACTGTGCAAGGGGCTTTGTACATGTCCTCTAATTTGATGTTCATGAAAACTCTGTGATCTGTGCACAGCCTTTTAAACTCTGCTGTCTAGCTGAGAGCATGGAGGCATGGGGAATTTGAGTCATCTGCCCCGGGTAGCAGGTCCCATCCAAGATCCCTATGACCAGAGAATTGGTGGAGGAGGGTGAATGATAGAAATATAAGAATCTTATTTCCATTCAAGTTTTATAAAAGAAAGGAATTAATTACATTTACACATTTAAAAATGTACATTATTTGTCATTTTTTGTTTTGTCTGGTTTGCTTTGTTTTGGGTATATAATCCTGAACATCTGTCATATTGTAGGCCTCATGGAAAACACAGAAATACTTTACCTCCTGTAGCTTTCAATTAAGACTTCTCAGTTTGTAATAGATTTCTTTACTGCAGGTTCTCTGTAGGTTCAATTGCTAGCGTAGTAACTGTTAGTTATAGTGAACCCAGGCTGGGCACGGTGGCTCATGCCCATAATCTTAGCACTTTGGGAGGCCGAAGTAGGAGGACTGCTTGAGGCTAGGAGTTTGAGACCAGCCTGGGCAACATAGCGAGACCTTGTCTCTACCAAAAATAAGAAAAATTAGCCAGGTGTGGTGGCACATGCCTGTAGTCCTAGCTACTGGGGAGGCTGAGCCAGAGGGATCACTTGAGCCCAGGAGTTCCAGGCTGCCGTAAGCTAAGATGGTGCCACTATACTCTAGCCTGGGTGACAATGAGAAACTCTATCTCTATTAAAAAATATATCTAATAAAGTGAAGCCAAAGAGAGAAAATAAAAACAAAGCACTCCTACTGTTTTTGCTTATGAATTACTCTGATGGAATGAACAATAGTTAACACGATCTGCATATTACATCATGGAGACCTACCTGAGTAGAGAATTTAAGGGAGACCACGTAGGTCCTTTCGAGGACTGTGGGTGTGAGAATACTGGGACTCTGAGGGATAAAAGCCATTCAGGGAGAGCTGATGAATCAGGCTGGACAAGTTCTTTCATAGAACCTTCGGGCAGATTTTCTCAGAAATGCACATTCAGGGTTATGCTTGGATGTTATGATGATCATGATGATTCTCAATCTTCTGCATTTGGAATATTTTTTTTTTAAAAGAAAATATCCCAGGCTGCTATTTCTCAGAGGCAGTGAGTCCCATCCCCTTCCAGACATTTTCTGTGTAGTCTACCTTATAATTTCACAGCAATCTCTGATATGACAAATGACAAAATAGCCCAAACTTCTCTATACTTCAGAGATGTCTGATAGGACATCAAATAAAACAATGCCCTTAGAAACAACAAGGAAAGATGGATTTTCCCTAAAGACCTTATTTTTTTTTCTATTTGACAAATAGGAATGATGAAATCAACACTATATCTTTTTCTCTTTGGAAGCATAAAACCTTAGACCAAATTCGAGGCTCCTCAGCTATAGCAATTCGGCCTCAGAGACTGTGAATCCTTGTTCTTTTCTTCGTTAGCTTCTCTAGCTTAGGCTTTTTACCCTCATTTATCTTTTTTCTGGGCCTAATTATTTTTTTATATTTGCTATGCAGTTAGGGGGCATATAACAACAACTAAATATGTATAAAGATTTGACTAAATCTAGACATAAAAAGAAGTATTCTACATTAAATTTCCAGTGTTGGAAACAGTGCTGACTTGAACAGAGTGAAAGAATTCCTCTTTTAACTGCATTTGACAGCTTTAAACTTTACATTTTCTTAGGAGCCATCACAAACTTGTCCCTCAAGGCCATTCTCTTATTACCTGTTTTGCAGAATCATCATAGACAGATTTGGGAATTTGTGGTCAGAGTTGTATTGGACACATACACACTCCCCTCCCTCCCCCCAAGATATATTTTATCCCGATTGCATATTAATTAGTTTTAAGTAATATGTATCCCTAAACCATTCGTCAAAGAATTAGTAATTCTTGTCTGGAGGAAACAAAATGCAAACTTACAGTTGGAAGAATTGTTGTGTCTTTTATTTTGGTTAGGAGCTGGTTTCTTGTTTAAACTCAAGATTGTGAACAGTTTTAATTAACTTGTTCATTTTCAGTAGAGATTTCGTATTTACATTTGAACTCATGAACAAAGTCTTTTTTCTCTTCCAGATAGGACTTAACTCTACATCGCCCTTCCTGAGCAGGGAGCTGAGTGAAGCCACAAAAACTCTGCTGGACAGTCTCGGGGCTCTGGCCCAGCAGGTAATTTGTGTCCTCCTAGCAGCAGAAAGTGGACCATTCACTGTATTGTTTTTTTAAATTCTGAGTTTGCCAAGAGAATCCTTTTGATTTGAATATCATATGAGATGTAATATCAGTTTTAGAAGCATAAGTGATCTGTTTTGATATCCCATCAGCGGATGAATGGATAAAGAAAATGTGATATATATACTCAATGGAATATTATTCAGCCATAAAAAGAATGAAATCCTGTCATTTGCAGCAGCATGGATAGAACTGGAGGTCATTCATTACGTTAAGTGAAATAAGCCAAGCACAGAAAGACAAGTATCACATGTTCTTTTATATGAAGGAGTTAAAAAAGTGGATTTTATGAAGGTGGAGAGAGATCGGTGGTTACCAGAGGCTGAGAAGGAAGTAAGGAGGAGAAGAGGAAGAGAAGTTGATTAATGGGTATGAATATACTGCTAGATAGGTAAAATAAGACCTAGTGTTAGATAGATCAGTAGGGTGACTGTAGTTCACAATAATCTATTATATATTTCAAAATAGTTAGAAGAGTTCAAATGGTTCTAGCATAAAGAAAAGACAAATATTTAAGGTGATGGATATCCCAAGTACATTAATCTTTACAAATTATATGAAGGTATTACATCATCGCATGTACCCCATTCTATGTACATTTATTGTAAAAAAAACTCCTTACTTTAGAGATGAAGAAACCAAGACTTATAGATGCCTCAGAGCTAATTCGTTAATGGCTAAAGGCCCAGTATCTAGTTAGAAGTTTCTCCACTGTTTCTCTCTGCCCTAGGTAATCACATATTTGTAAAGAGGAGAGAATTCTTTCTCTCACCCCTAATGCACTGCTTTTGTCTGACCAGCAATTTATCCATATTGTGTCTTCAGTAGCAAGGCCAATCATTTCCCTAAAACACACAGTTGCCAACTGAAGGGAGTAACATGGTAACCCTAATCCAACTCTTCCCTGTGTAAATATCTGGTCTCTGAGGTTCAACTTGGGTAATATGGTCTCTTATTGAATATTCAGTTGAGTTCACTTTTTAGGTCCACATTTTGACAAATGTATCAGTGTAATCTTTGTCCTTTAAGGGATCAGAGGGTCTGTAGGTGCTTGCAAAAGCAGTTAACCTTTCCTCTGAGTCCCAACCAGAGTGTGCTCTGCCTCGCAGTCTCCCAGCCTTGTTTCAGATTAGTCTTAGAAAGGAGGAACTGGCTGGAGCCCCCGTGCTTAAGGAGCTGAGGCAGGGGGCAGTTGTCGCCAGCAATGCATGCCTTAATGTATAGGACATGGGAAAATAATAATTTGCGGGGAAATTTTCTCAGACTTGATCCAACCTTATTTTTAGCTGCTCCTCTAACTCATTTTTTGGTGTTTTCTATCTAACTCATTTTTAGAGTTCTATCTAACCCATTTTTTCGTGCTGACATCATCTTATCAATATCGAAATTGACTTTGTTTTCTGACAATAAAAGTATTGCATGTACACTGTGGAAAGTACAGAACATTTGGAAAATACAGGAAACACCAAGATGAAACACAGTTGGCACTTTGGGGTATTTCTTTCTGTCTGTCCTGTTTTCTTTCTTTTAATTCTGCTCATGTGTCTCTGACTGAAGAGGCAGACTTGACTTCCATGTCCCTTTGAAGGAGGAGAAGCTGTCCGCCAGCATGTCATTTGTTACTCTGGTTATGAAGGCTGGTGACCTTTTACTACTTGGAAACGCTAGACCAACCGAGGTTCTTCCAGGAAGAGAAAGAGAAAGAGAAACTGTGTGGAGCTATTTCTCCAGGGCCCTGTTAGCTGACATTACTGTGCCCTGCCCTGCCCTGGCACGTTCCCTCCTTGACCTCCCCCTTGTGCATTTTCAACCTTAGAGAAAGCAAAGCAGAGACTGTAACGTGGGAAGCTGCCTCTGCACTCAGGGTTTGGTTACAGCTGTTTTCTCTTACATCACTGGCCCTGCCTTTTGTCTGGGGTGAAACAATAATTGAAAGCATATGATGTCCCCATTGCCGATGTGGTAGAAACGCTCCAGCTGAACAATATACATTTTTCTTGGCAGCCGCTTCTCGTGTCCTGCCTGCTCCTGGTCCAGGACAAGCAAGGACTATCCACTCTTCTCCATAGAACACCTTCAAGTCACTTTGATCACGGGTCACTCATTGTCTAACTTGCCATTGCTGTGAGACAAATGGGAGAAGACAAATAAATGCACTTGCTTGTTTGGTCAGTATTGGAGAGAAACTTGGTTGTTTTGATCAAAGCACGGCCCATGAAAGGAAAGGTAAAAGGGAGCCACCTATTTGGTACAGGCAGTTTCACCCCATTTCCCTGTGTAATCCACAGGACAAACCTGAGGTGGGTCTTATTGTGCCCATTTTATGGATGGCTCTGAGGGCCAGTAAAGTTAGGCAACTTGCCCACACTCAGTGAGTTAATTGTCAAAACTGGGATTTGAACCCAGGACTGTTGGACTCCAGAGCCCGTGTTCTTGGTGCTTTGTGACAAACGCTGATAGTAACTGGAATGGAAAGGAGACCCTTCAAAGAGCAAAAAAAATGTATTAGCAGGGCCTGGGAATTGGGTGGAAATGGGGACTGGAGGTGTCCCTGACAATTGGGAAGGAAGGACAGGCAGGCAGCTTATCAGATATCTGCCCAGCACGGCCCAGGTGCCTGGCATTGCTAGATGTTGGGGACTTGGCACTGAACACGCTAATGTCGCTGTTCCTGTGGGGCTCGTGTGGGATGAGGGACAGAAATAAACAGGTCAGTGTATACTGTGATAGCAGGGATATGTGCAAGAAGAAAAAGCTGGGTAAGGGGGATGGAGCGTGATAGGGTGGTGTTTTAAGGGGGGTGATTAGGGAAGCGAGAAGTCTTCTCTGATCAGGCCGACAGTTGTTCCCGGTAGAGGTGACAGTGTGCTCATGGAGAGGGAGGACACTCCAAGCAAGGGGAGCAGCACGTACAAAGACATGGACACTAGGGTGCATGTAAGGAGTGTGTTTAAAGACTAGAGAGGAGGTCGGTGTGACTGGAAGAAAGTAGGCAAGTGCGAGGCGGGGCCAGAGATGAACTCAGAGAAGAAGGTGAGCGCCGTGCAGGGCCGGTCAGATTTTGGATTTGCTCTGGGTGAGATGGGAAGCAGGGGAGGGTTTGGAGCAGAGGTGGGCATGATGTGACCTAGAGTTCATGGACTGTTCACGCTCTGGTTGTTGGATTGAGGTGAGACTGGAGGGGGAGCACGGGAGGACTAAGACCATTGCAGTGGATTAAGAAAGCACTGAGCCAGTTACCGCTTCGTTCACTCAGCAAATGGCTGTCAATCACCACCCTTAGTCGTGGGCCGGAAGACGAAGGGCCGCCCCTCCCCGGAAGTCAGAGAGCACATCACAGATGAAGTCTGGAGCGTGAGCTGAGGGTAGGAGAATGAGTAGGAGTTTGCCCCTAAGACATGTGCTGGGAAGAACCAGCAGTTTAACTCAGTAATTTATGGTACTTCTGTCCAAAAGTGGGCTGGCTTTACGTGGGTAGTTGTTTGTTTTTGTGATTGGGGTGTGGTGAGATGGTGGACAGGCAGCCTGTGGAAAAAGAAGTCAGTGGCTTTTACTCACTATGGTTTAAAAATCTCTAGAGCTGTTGCATTAACCAGCAAAAGAGAAGGTGGTCTGGCTACCTGTCTGTATACCCCTTACAGGTTATGATAAGATTAAGTAAGGAAAAACTGTCCACACAGTTGTGTTCTTGTGGAGTTGTGTTCTTGTGGAGTTGTGTTCTTGTGGAGTTGTGTTCTTGTGGAGTATGCTAGATGCTCCCTCTCTGGAGAGAGAAATCTTTGTGACATCTGACCCTCCCGTGGAGACCCTGGTTTCTGTCTGGAGGCAGAAGGCGAAGGTTAGGACCTAGAGTGTCCAGGACCGTGTTACTCACAGGGACCAGCAGGCTGTGTGGGAGAAAACCAGGCACACGGGCACATGGAGTTTTCCGGGGTGGGTGCAGGGCCCCGGCACCCGTCCCCTTGGCTGTCCGTGGCTCGGTCATCCCAGGTGGTAAGAACGTGCAGTGGTATTCAAAGAATATAGGGATTTATTAATGATTTATTGTGAAATGTGTGTAAATACAAAGTGCTCTATAAATATTTAATAATAGTGATTGGGCCAAGAACTCCACAAGGCGCCGGAGTACATTTGTATGCGAGACAAAGCAGTGTCCGTATCATTGATGCTTGTTGAGTGTAAGTCACAGATGCAGCCCTGGCTGCCTGGGGCTTCACAGTCCCCTGCTGGGGCTGTCATGTGCAGGGCACCCTCACATGTAGCGTGCGATTTACTCCTCGCCACACACTGTTTCAGCTTCATCGTCTCGATGGGAAGTTGGGCCCTCAGAGATGTAACGTGACTTAAGGCTGTAAGCTCATGAGGGAGGGACATAGCCGGAACTAAGACTCGGGTCTCTCACCTTACACTTTTTCCATTGCCTGACACTTTCCTGAGATCAGGATGTCACACACAGTACCTCTTTGCTCCCAAGGGAGAGAGAAGGCTGCTCAATTTCCTCACTGAAGTTTGAGTTATTTTAGAAGTGAGTCCGCGAGGAAGGAAGGGAGCAGTCAGACGTCACTGTTCAGAGAAAGCGTTCTCTTCTACAAGGCAGAAGAGAATCCCAATGGGACAAAGGCCACTCGGGGGGCTCTCCTGACTTCGAGGCTGAACTTCTCCAACATTTAATGGGCACAGGTCTGCAGAGGGGCCTCAGAATATGCATTTTGAGCAATCTCTCAGATCATGCCGATGTTGCTTGTCCCTGTACCGCCAACCGGATAGCTAGGTTCTGGCAAGCCCGTCGTTGCAGGACTTGCAGATGACATCAGACAAAATAAGTTCTGGGACGTGGCTTTTGAGAGGTCAAGGAAATAAGATGTTACTTTCTCTTTTTTGTCCCCAACCCTTGCTCTGCCCTTTTCTCCCTTCCCTTGCCTTCTCCTCCCGTCCTGACGCCAGATGTTCAGCATGCGGAGCTGGAGCGACATGCGGCAGGAGGTGATGTTTCTGACCAACGTGAACAGCTCCAGTTCCTCCACCCAGATATACCAGGCTGTGTCTCGCATCGTCTGTGGCCATCCCGAGGGTGGGGGGCTGAAGATCAAGTCCCTCAACTGGTATGAGGACAACAACTACAAGGCCCTCTTTGGAGGCAACGGCACTGAGGAAGATGCTGACACCTTCTATGACAACTCTACTAGTGAGTGTCTGTGCTGGCCAAGCTCCGCCCCCAACCCTGCCTTAGTTCTGGACTCTGCCTGTGTCACCTCCTCCCTTGGTAGCAGCGTTAGATGTCTACTTGCCTGTTTGCCCACCCGACCAAGCTCCTCCTGGAGCAGAGAGGCTTTTTGCAATCGCTGAATGTCCCTGGTTCTTTGAATGCAGCCTGGCCCGTCTCCGGTGCACACTAGTGTTTACGAACTGAACGCATGATTGAAAGCTTCTCTCCTGGTTTTCTGGGGGAGGTGGGAAGGTGGCTCCCAGAGTAATTAAGGATGAGACACTGGCTGAAGGGCAAATCCTGCATGATCTCACTTATATGTGGAATCTAAAAACAATTGAGCTCATAAAAGCAGAGTGTAGAATGCCTGCCAAAGGCTGTGGGGTAGGGGAAATGGGAGATGTTGGTCAAAAGGTCTGAAGTGTCAGTTATACGTAATGAATAAGTTCTGGAGAGCTAATGTATAGTGTGGTGACTGTAGTTTGTAATACTGTATAGTATACTTAAAATATGCCAAGTAAATCTTAAGTGCTCTCACTGTAAAAAAAAAAAAAAGAGGTAACTGAGGTGATAGATATATTAATAGCTTGGTTGTGGTAATCATTTTACAGTATATACATATATCAAGATATCACATTGTATACCTTAAATATGTACAATTTTTATTTCTCTATTATAACTCAGTAGAGCTAGAAAAAGATTTTTTTAAAAAGGTTGAGATGCTGATCTTATTATTATTACTACCATTGAGATAAGCTTTATAATAAAAACCTAAGTAATAGTAATAACAGCAGCTGACATTTAGGTAAAATTTCCTATATACTGTGCATTCTGTTTTAAGTTATCTCATTTTGCCCTCACGATAATCCTGCAAGGAAGATTCTATAACCCCACATTTCATAGGCTCAGGGAGGTTAAGTGGCTTGTCAAAGCTACCTCATAGTTAATCCACAAGCGCTAGGATGCAAGCCCAAATCTGTCTGGCTTTTTCGGTCTGGTGAACCAAACTGCGTCTAAAGTACCTGTTAATGGTGTCGCGTGTGAACCATCACACTCCATCACACCAGGGCATTTGATCTGCTGTTTGTTTCCCGTTCTTAGCTGTAAGGCAGTGTTACAGAAACTCGTAACTCTAGATCCACTCCCCTCACTTAAGCAGTCTGTGGGGATGTGTGTACTGTGCCCAGTGGCAGCAGGGATCCAGTGTTACAGTTTTAGACAATGGCATCCTTTTCCTTGAAAACACGATGCAGGTGAGCCTTTCTCTGTTTCCAGCTTTGGGTGTGTCTTTCAGACACGGAGTGAGGCAGCTTTTTGTGCATTACTGTAACACAAGAACCTTTTATTCTTCTCTGAAGTGAAGCACTCCAGACATTTCCAAGTTGCTTTATAAGCCTAAAGAGGGTGGCATTGTAGACAGTTTTATGAAATGCCATCTTCTCCTCCTCTCCAATAGCTTATAAGTCGACCCAAAGGAAGGTTCATTTGCACAACAGATATAATTGTGAACAAATCCTCTTTTTAAAAAAATTCTATTATCTTTGCAGCACATAGGGAATACTTGATATCTAAAAAAGCCTTAAGAGTCCTACATGAAATTCAAAAAAATCAGGGATCTTTCCTTCTTGATAATCAAGCACATTTGTCTGTTAGAACTTTGGATTTGGGTTTTCATTAAATGTAAATATACTAGTGATGAGATCTAATTAATCAAAGAGAAAATTTTGGTTTTTGGTTGAAAACTGAGAGTATGAGAGTATGAATCTGGAATTATGAGGGCATGTGCATAGCAAAAACATTTTTCTATATCAGCTCAGTTGTGAGTAATCCATCATCAGTGTTATTATAAGCTGATTATTTATCAAGCATCATTCTGGAGGCTTTATAGATAACATCTCAGTTAATCCTCTCCACATGTCTGCCAAAGAGATGTTATGAACTTTACTTTTCCAGAGGAGCAAACTGAGACTCAGACGAGTACATGGCTATTCAGTGGTATATCTGGGATTTGAACCCAGGACTGTCTGTCTGTTCCAAAGCCCTGATAAGTTTCCACTGGTATATGACCATGCATATGAATATTTGTCTGCCATCTCCTTTATAGCTCCTTACTGCAATGATTTGATGAAGAACTTGGAGTCTAGTCCTCTTTCCCGCATTATTTGGAAAGCTCTCAAGCCTCTACTTCTTGGGAAGATCCTGTATACACCTGACACTCCAGTCACAAGACAGGTTATGGCTGAGGTAAGCTGTCCCAGCCCAAGACGCCCTCCCCAGAGTCTTCTCAGACTTAGAGGCAAAAAAATAAAGGTGGCTTCAGTTGAAGTATGCTGAGTGTATTCATGGCTCTTCTGGGACTCCCAAAGAGTGAAAACCTCAAGTCTGATCCAGACCAGAACTAACAGTTAGAGCCAGCGCCCCATCACTGGGTATTTGAGTCATAGCTACATGTAGGCATTTCTTAGGGATGGGGGCGGGGGACTGGCACAGGGCAGCTGCAATGGGGTATTTTCAGGGTGCAGCTAAATTGCTCATTGTCTCTGCCTCTCTCCCATTTCCTGTGGCCCTGGATCCCTACCTGACTGCAGGTGAATAAGACCTTCCAGGAACTGTCTGTGTTCCATGATCTGGAAGGCATGTGGGAAGAACTCAGCCCCAAGATCTGGACCTTCATGGAGAAGAGTCAAGAAATGGATCTTGTCCGGGTGAGTGTCCCTCTGATTACCATGTGCCTGCTTGACACTGGAGGGGTGAGTTTCCGATCACTTTCCAAGAAGTGACTGAGATGAGAATTCTTTAAGCTTCCCTAGGGCTGCCACCTGTCCGGAAGTACAGGGCATGGTGCATAGATTACACTGTGCCTGTGAGCATCAATGCCTCTCATAGTCAAGTGTCAGTTTTCTACAAACTTAGTGAGGGCTGGTGTTTGGAAGTAGAGTTAGGTGATTGCAGGACCCTATTTTCATTTCTGGCTCCAGCCCCTGAGCCAGCCACAGCATCTTCTTTAGCCTCCCTATGTCTTAGGGGGTCTTGGAAGGAGGTGTGGGAACAAAAGTGCCATCCGACACATGGACCGGTCTGAGATCCTCATTCCCGAGGCGCTGCCTGAGGGCCGAGCTGCCTGCGGTGCTTCTGAGCCACTTGAAAGGGATAAATACTCTGAAGACAGTTGGATGCAAATGCAGAGCAGTCTGAGCAAGAACAGATGTCTCCTCTGCCCCAGCCCGAGTGCAGTTTAATCACATCTTCCTTGCTTCGGGCTGAGTCAGAGAATCATTAAACTAATTCCTATTTCTGTGGTAAGGGAGGCCTCTTCCTTTTGTCTCTGCTGCCATGAAGAAGCAAGAGAGAATTTTGCCAGGTTTCTCATCTTGAACCTTACTGATCCTATGGGTAGCTGGGTTTTAGAGGCTGTACCTACCTGGAGAGAAGTCTTCTGAACGTTAGGACTGTCCCCTCACCCCGTGGGAGGCAGGTTGCTGAGGAGGAAGACTCTGGTGATAGAGAAGCCAGTTTCCTTTGCTGCACTAGTCCTGTTACACATATGCAGAATTCTCTAATTGGGGCCTTTAAAAACAAGGGACTTTGGTGAGAAAAGCATGAGCAGCAATTAGTATGGATTTACACTGACTAATAGTGACAGCTCATGCCCTTCAAGTGTGGGTCTCTGTTGGGCTCCAGTCTCTCTTCCATGAGGGGTTCATGTGATCTAGCCACAGATAGCATCATAGACCTAAGTGTGGTCTCAGGCCTTCCTCCTGGTCTTCTCCTTGGAATCCACATTTCTACTAGTTGGACTTTTTCTCTTTGTCTGGGTCTCAGAGTATGATAAGGGGTCTTGTTGAAGGGGCTCAGTGAGTTTTGATTTGTGAGCAAATAGATGCTTCCCTACTGTTTACTTGAGAGTTTGCCTTGGATGCTTTGACTACTTACAGTTCTTGGGCTGTTCACAAGGCCCTTGCAAACATGCTAGTGGTATTCATTAGGAATCTAGCTGGGAGAACCCAGGGTGCATGATAGGAAGTGGAGGCCCTGAAAGGGTTTTTAGCAAGAGGACATGTAGCTACAGTATTCTGATAGGACAGAAGAATTGAAGACGGAAGAGGGTTGGCTGAAGGCAGAGACCAGGGAGGAGGCTCTCCAGGTGGCCAAGGCATAATGCAAGAGGTGAGGCCTGGTGCCTGCTTGGTTGTGGGGCAGTGGAAGAGAGGGAGGCACCAGGATGATTCTTGATGTCTAGCTGAGTGGGTGGTGGGGACGTCCAGTAACCCGATGGCTGTCGGGGTCTGCGGTGCAGGAGGGTGGTCAGGCTGGAGACACAGACCAGGGAGTTGTCAGCCTGTGGGTGGAAGAAAGGGAGCCTCCTCCAACTGCTTTCTTCCCTTTCTTAAGGATTGTTTATTTAACTCCATATGCATGGCATGGGCTTCTTACCCCCTGCAGCCTGGCATCTGGTACACGAGGTGATGCTGAGACTTCTGCTTCTGCTGGGGTGGCTCTCTTATCTTTCTCGTGTCTCTGACCCTGTCTATACCCATCGCTTCACCCCACGGATGCAGAGGCACCTCTCTCTGTCGAGTCATGGAGCCCTCTGATACCAGTTTGCTCTCTTTTCTGAGCTCCTCTTGGCATTCCCAGGGGCAGTCTTAGGTCTCCTGGTCCTCTCAGGTACCCTGGAGTGGCCACGTGGTCAGTGATCCCACTGGGCACATTGCTGTGGTCTTGCTGGCCGTATTGCTCAGAAGCCACACCGGGTAGGGCAGGCCTCACGTCTTCCCTCTGATCTTAATCTTCTCTGTTCAGTTCAAGTATCCAAATAAAGCGGTTTCAGAATTGCTAACCTTTGCCTCTGTGAACTTTGGTGAGGTATGATTTTTATGTCTGTTACATTAACAAAAATACAGATACATCTTACTGATGACAGTATAAATTGTTGTTCCCTACAAGAAAGCAATTTAGAATGAAAATTTCAAGAACCATAAAAAATGTGCTATCCTGTATACCTCCATTCTGCACACCCCCAGGGATGCATCCCACAGGAAATAATTTTAAAGAAGTCACCATATGAGAGACAATGTTATTGCTGTATTAATTGTTACTGTGAGAAACTAGAAATAGACTAAATGCTCAGGACTACAGGAATTATTAATGAAATTATAGTATAAATATAAAGTCATGATGCTTCCATTAAAATAATTAAATGAAACCACAAGGGGGAAAAGGCTTATAATGTTAGTGAAAATAAGACTGATTTTAAAAAGTAGCAGTTTTCAGACTCTCAGAGACTCTAGTTTGGTAGAGTCAGGGCTTCATCTTCCCTCTTGAAGCTGCGGCAGGAGTTGCAGTTGCTTCTCCTTTCTGCCGAGTTCGCAGCTGCCATTTTTCTGGTGAAACATCTGTGCTGGCCTTTGGATCTGCTAGTGGAGCAGCAGATCAATTCATCCTTTTCTTTCATGTTGGCCCACGTGAGGAACCAACCAATGAGGGCACAAGAATCGGAAGATAGACCACC
This sequence comes from Mirza zaza, assembly GCA_008750895.1. Classification (NCBI taxonomy): domain Eukaryota; kingdom Metazoa; phylum Chordata; class Mammalia; order Primates; family Cheirogaleidae; genus Mirza; species Mirza zaza. Next base: position 15,345 of record VSMD01026040.1, read on the forward strand.
TTTGCATCCTGGCCTATACATGGATGGAAAAGATTGTACTTTACTTGGTTAACCAGTAGCATTATTTTCCTAAACTAAGCAGAAAAAGTAGGTTAAGTCTAGAGATAGGGTTTTTATGTGGGATCTTCAGACTGGGACTAAAAGAGGAAGGCGGTATAATGCAGTGGGGAGGTGCACTGGAATCAGAGGGCCTATGCTTCGTATCATGGCTTTGCTATTTATTAGCTGTGTGACCTTGTATTAGAGACTTAACTTCTCTGAACCTCAGTTTTCCCATCTGTAAAATGGGACATATGAAAGGTACCCTCTTCATGGAGTTGTGTGAAGTAAGCCATATAAATTATTCAACATAGTAACTATGCAGAGTAAGGATTATTCCTGTTACTAAATGCCATTAAGCGAGCTGTCTGGTGTAGTGGAAAGCACATGGATTCTGCATGTAGATTGGTCTGACTTTGAGTCTCAGCTCTATAGCTCCACACCTATTAGCATTTTGACTTAGCCTTGGTTAAAATCACATTCTTTTTTTAAATTCCAACCTCAGTCTTCTCACCTGTAAAATGGGACATTTATCTGTCTCACAATTCTCTGTGAAGATTAAAACCAGAGGCAGTATATGTGAAAGGATTTTGTACTTTATATGGTTCTTGTCAAGGTGTGGTTGATATTTACTGCTTGTCCTTGAATGGCAGATGCTGTTGGAGAGCAGAGGCAATGACCGCTTTTGGGAACAGCAGTTGGACGGCTTAGATTGGACAGCCCAAGACATTGTGGCATTTTTGGCCAAGTACCCAGAGGATGTGCAGTCTGCTAATGGCTCCGTGTACACCTGGAGAGAAGCTTTCAATGAGACCAACCAGGCCATCCAGACCATATCCCGCTTCATGGAGGTGAGGACCTGCCGCCTGGGTCATTTAGAAGAGGCTCGTGGCTTCTTTCTCTGAGATGTTCCAGTAAGCTTCAGGCAGGAGGAAAGTTTAGAAATAATGCGTAATCTCATTCACAGCAGTATTGTCAAGCTTAACACGGGGCTTGGTGTACAAAAGGTGCTCAATAAATGTTAGTTGAATGGTTAAATGAGTACATAAACAAACCTAACTCTAGCATTATTCTGTACTGACCCAAGAGTGTTTCTATTCATTGTCTTCTAGGTTTTCCTGTATTACGATATCCCAATGCCTAATTGCACCAAAGTATTCCTTTTAAAAGGCATTATGTATAAAACTTATTTAAAATTTAATTCAGGACAGATTAAAATTTAGTCTTAAATATTTATCACTTAATAGGGATGAATAAAAGGTTTTTTGGTCTGGTTGGTTGCTTGGTTCATTGCTATGACTCAAAATTGCTGAGGAAACAAAGAGGAAAATAAGATATAATCATTGTTTCAACCTCTTTCCCTCCACAAAAATCAGCACAGGTAACTTGTCTCTAAATACTTTCAGCATTTCTCTTAAATTTCAGTTAAAAATCAAAATGATCCATTCTTGGTTGAAGATTGGAAAGCTGCTTTAGAGAGGATTAGAGAGTGGGGATAGACAATCCTGCAGTCAGGACTTGCCCCCTAGGGTAGGACCTGTGTCAGTCACTTCTTGTTATCCTGGCCACCTGTGTTCTCACCAAGGTGGTTCTCTCACCAGTGTGTCAACCTGAACAAGCTCGAACCCATAGCCACAGAAGTTCGGCTCATCAACAAGTCCATGGAGCTCCTGGATGAGAGGAAGTTCTGGGCTGGGATCGTGTTCAGTGGAATTACCCCAGGCAGCATGGAGCTGCCGCATCATGTGAAGTACAAGATCCGAATGGACATCGACAATGTGGAGAGGACGAATAAAATCAAGGACGGGTAAGCCCCGTCTCTCACCCTAGCCTGGTCCTGGGGAAGTCAGGAACAGCTATGATGACTAGAGATACTTCATTTTAACTAGTAACTTGGTAAATTTCAATAAAAAAATAAATCGGTGGCATGAGTGTGGTGAGATTGGCACAGTCATTGCTGGAAGGTATTATTTCAAAGGTCATAAGATATCACTATCTTTTTACTCAGCATCTCCACTGTAGGGAATTAGTCCTAAGGAATTAAGTCAACAGAAAAAAGAAAGAGAGAAAAAAAAAGACTTCAGGTTCTCTGTGCTAGTGTTACTCATTTTTATGAAAGAGGGCAAACAACCAGTGAAAAAGGAATCATTAAGTGAATTTTGGTACGTCCACTTAATGCAGTGTTAGGTAGCCAATGGAGGGTAAAAAAACAAACCAATAAGTAGTATGCTCATTCTGATTATATTTGTTTAAAAATATGTGTACATGTCCAATGAGACCAGAAAGTAAGATACAAAAATAAAAATAGTGGCTAGGTGGGTAGGTAAGGGTGGTGGGATGGTGGGCGATTGGATTTTTTTACTGTATGGTTCTGAAGGAATGTTCCATCACCGGTGGCTTGGTTTCAGGTACTGGGACCCTGGTCCTCGGGCTGACCCCTTTGAAGACATGCGGTACGTCTGGGGGGGCTTCGCCTACTTGCAGGACGTGGTGGAGCAGGCAATCATCAGGGTGCTGACGGGCGCCGAGAAGAAAACTGGTGTCTATGTGCAGCAGATGCCCTACCCCTGCTACGTCGATGACATGTGAGTTATTCGCGAGCCACCCTCTTTAGTTAATCAGTTAACACTGTGCCAGGTGGAGTGTGTATGTGCACGCTTGTGTGTATGAATGATCTGGAAACAAGGTGCCCGACGTAGGGGTCACCACCTTCAGCCATGTCACAGACATGCACTACACTTACTAGTGATCCTTTCTTGTCCGTAGTTGGCACCACTTTTATTTTTTACGTCCTACCCTTTTGGTCAAACTTTGCCCAATCTGCGATTTAAAAAATGTGTCCTGACAAACACTTGCAGGCGAGTAGACACACATACCCCCAGACGTAGAAACAGCAGTCTAGACTTGTCAAAGTAGATTTTGTGTAAATTTGCCCGCTTCCTCTCCCTAAACGGTAAGCCACATTTTGAAACAATCCAAATAAAACTGAACAAAGCTTCATTATCTTAGACTTTTTCGATAATCTCTTAGTGCTTAGTCACTAAGCTGCCAAGTTCTCATTGTGGGAACTATGCCTTCGAATGTAATAATGTCTTATAAGAGAGAATGGGCAGAGGTGTAGTTATTGCAGGCATCTGAAATATGCAATGTCTCTTCCAAATTCTGGAAATTCTTTTATTCTCTGTTGTTAGTGGTGGTGATAGGGTGTGTGAGAGTGTGCGTGTGTAGGGATCACAGTATAGAAGGAACATGACTTCTCTGCTTGTATTAGCTCTCCGTTTTGCACTGAAATATTTCCTTGAATGGCCATCTCTAGCTTTTCTAGGTTACCAGAATTATTGTGTTTTTCACCCTCAAAATGATTAGCCAGAATTTTCCAAACCAAGACTTTTCCAAAGACCCTTAAGCCAAGGTTTACTCTGGAAAGGATGTCTTAAGATGAGGGCATGGGAGTTCAGAGACATTAAGAACCTTTGCCTATTGTCACGTAGCAAGTGTATAAGTGGGAAAGCTGGGACTTGGACCTCAAGTTTCAGGGTCCAGAATCCGTGTCCCTTTTACTTTGCAGCTCTGCATTTCCCGTTCTAGTTGGAATCTGAAATGTTAGTGACAAGAGCTGCCTGAAGCATATTTCTGCACCGTGATAAGAGTTGAGCTAAGCAACTCAATAATGAGATGTCCTTGGAGATATTGAGGTTTCGTGAGAGAAAGAGTTGGTTTTCTTATTTTGGTTTTTAGTACTTTAAAATAAGCCACCTTGGCCAGGCATGGTAGCTTATGCCTGTAATCCTAACACTCTGGAAGGCCAAGGTGGGTGGATTGTTTGAGCTCAGGAATTTGAGACTAGTCTTAGCAAGAGTGAGACCCAGTCTCTGCTGAAAATAGAAAGAAATTAGCTGGACAACTAAAAATACATAGAAAAAATTAGCCAGGCATGGTGGCACATGCTTGTAGTCCCAGATACTCGGGAGGCTGAGGCAGGAGGATCGCTTGAGCCCAGGAGTTTGAGGTTGCTGTGAGCTAGATTGACACCACGACACTCTAGCCGAGGCAAGAGAGCTAGACTCTGTCTCAAAATAAATAAATAAAATAAAATCAACCACTTTTAACTTAATGACATCTCACAGTTACCTAGTTACTAAAACAAGCCCTCAGAGGAAGTTTGCTTGGTGAGACTTGTTAGCCTAGGTTCTATCACTACGTCACACTGCTCATGGACCATTTGGCGACGGGTATATTTTAGGGTCCAAGGGCCCAAATGCGGTGCTTCCTGTGGCATGCAGGCTAATAGGCCTTGGTCCGTGACTGTGGCTCACACGCGTCTTTCATTCTCCCCTTGTCCTCCTGGGGACCTCCAGCTTCCTGCGGGTGATGAGCCGGTCAATGCCCCTGTTCATGACGCTGGCCTGGATTTACTCTGTGGCGGTGATCGTCAAGGGCATCGTGTACGAGAAGGAGGCGCGGCTGAAGGAGACCATGCGCATCATGGGCCTGGACAACGGCATCCTCTGGTTTAGCTGGTTCATCAGCAGCCTCATCCCTCTGCTCGTGAGCGCTGGCCTGCTGGTGGTCATCCTGAAGGTGAGGCGGCCTCCCTCGCTCTTCCCTGCCAGGGAACCCCTAAACAGCCCCACACGGGCTATGGGAGCAGGAGAGGAAACGCCAGAACTCTGGGAGGGAAGGGGTCATATGTGGCATTTCCTGCGATTTCCTCAATTTATAGTTGGTTGGGGAAAGTGAGGCCCAGAGAGGGTTGGCGACTTGCCCAGGGTCAACCCAGCTGCTTAGCAGCTAAGCAGGACTAGAACCCAGGGCTCATGCTTTTTAGGTAAGCACACACTCAGCTGCGCCATGCTGTCTACTTGGCACTGGTCTGTGGCAGCATCTGAGAGCTGTTCGTTTTTTAGATGTATTGGGTGGCGATGCTCCCTGAGTTCCTAAAAGTGGCAATCAGAAGGATGTATTAAAATATTGTCACAGGTTAGATTGTCTGGAAGCAGAGGCTGAAACAGAGTCTGACGCGTGAGCATTTGTTAGGAATCAACACCTGCAGAAGGGACGTGGTGGACGCAGGGTTGGCAGAGCAGGGAGTTGAGCTGTGACTCTGCGCCAACCCCCTTGGGCACTCGGAATATACAGCTCGTCAGAGTTGTTGTTGGAACTGAAATATCTGGCCCTTTGTGCTTCCCCGAGGTCTCCCTCCCTGACAAGCCCCTACGCCAGGCACCCTGAGTAATCACTGAATGTGGGCTCCCCTGGGACGGGTGTACCCCAGGGCCAGGCGGCTCTCTGCAGCTGTGACAATTCCAGAGGTGCTGACAGCCGGGAAACAAGGTCTCCCTTACAGAAGACTCTGGGCAGTGCAGTTCTGTGTCTGCCCCATATATTGATGTATTTATATCCCAATTTTCTTTCTCCACAAGCATTTCGCGTAAGGATGCATCACGTAAAAACAAATGTCTTTGAGGCAAAGAGGAGTGCAAAGAGATAGCAACTAACGTTTAATACTAGCTGCCATCTGTTGCAAAGGAGCACTCACTGATTGCCAAGTACTGTTTAAGGACCTTGCGTGGGCTGCTTATTATATCCTCACTAAACGGCGCATTTCACATGCAAGGACATGAGGTGAAGGAGGGCCCAGGACTTCCCTGAGGTTACACAGTAGGATGGCAGAGCCAGGATTTAAGTGTGGTTCTTGCTAAAAGCAGACTCCACCCTCATGCTCGGATATCTAGTTGATATCTATGCTCAAGGGACTGAGCTCTGTAGCAGGGGTGTGGTCCCGTGGCTGATGGGTGACAGCTGCTCTGGGACAACTGCATCCTGGTGGGTCCTGCGGACACATCCCTGATGACCAGAGATAAGCTCGGCACATCCACAAGAGTTCAGATGATCATAGGAATGCAGAATCCACGGTTATCAAGGTGTAAATTAAGGTTGCTGAGCCATTTTCCTTGGCTTTTGGAAAGAAAAGTTGTGTGGGACATTATCGTCCCACAGCTCTTTCTTGGGGCCAACAATCATAGTCCTTATAAAAGGAGAAACCATTTAGTATCACCAATCAGAGAAAAAAGAGCAAAATTGTCCGTTGATATAGACTAGAAAGCCCTGGACTCTGCTCCTAGCTTGGCCCTGATTTTTCTGTGTAGTCTTGGGTAAGTCGTTTCTCTTCTCTAGGCCTCAATTTCCTCATCAGAAAAGTGAGCAACATTATTCCTGTGCATTATCTCTAAGATAAGTATAAAAAACCCTGACTCTTCCCCATAGATCGTGCAAGTTGAGTGCTTAGGCTTGTCGGGGCAGCACGTTTAATGGGTCTCTTCGTTCCCAGTTAGGAAACCTGCTGCCCTACAGCGACCCCAGCGTGGTGTTTATCTTCCTGTCCGTGTTCGCCGTGGTGACCATCCTGCAGTGCTTCCTGATCAGCACCCTTTTCTCCAGAGCCAACCTGGCGGCAGCCTGTGGCGGCATCATCTACTTCACGCTGTACCTGCCCTACGTCCTGTGCGTGGCGTGGCAGGACTATGTGGGCTTCACACTCAAGATCTTCGCTGTGAGTACCTCTAGCCCCTCTGCAGCAGCTGCAGTCATGGCCATCCCAGGCATCAGACCTCCCCTCTGGAGTCCCCAAATAGAAGCAGCAAGTAGGGAACAGAAGATGAGAGTCTCTTGCCAGTGGGACTTGAACCTCAGTTCTAGATTCTGAGCTCTGTGGGAAGGCAGGGATGATGATGTATTAAACTGTTTATCTTTAGTCTTCTCTGTGGACGCTGGTTGAATTGAATGGAGTGGAAGTTTCCAGAGAGTCAGGCCAATCTTGGACCTGATTGGCATTGGGGAATAGCTTTGGGCAATAGCCCTTTATCTCCCAGTTCCTGTTAAACTCTCCGCAAAGTCAAGGCCACAGATAGAGCTGAAAGCCCTCAGGGGTCAGAGATGACTCCGGGACCCATCTCCCTTTTGTCTAGCGTGGCGTTTTGCTTAACATTTTTTGAACTGAGCAAGACTGAGGACAGGTACCCCATCTTCCCACAGATCCCTGACTCAGACACTTCCTTCCCTTGTACAGAGTAGGAGAAGCCTTGAGGGATGTGTGAGCCCCCTGTAAAAGCAAGCTGCCAGCTATCCCTTGGGCCATGTATAAGGAAAGCTAACAGTCCCTCATAGGCCCCTCCAGGTGCTCATTCTGGGCCCCATCGGCACCAGCAGCTCCAGGCAGGCCCCTCTGAGCTTGAGCCTTCCTCTGATGAGCAGGGAACCTGAGAAAACCTTGATGAATGTGTGTACGTGTGTGTATGTGTGTGTGGGGGGGCAGGATTGCTGAGCCTTGGGGCATCTTTGAAAGCATAAAATTCTAAAACTTTTACACTCCATCCTACACGCCTTTCTGAAATGTGTGTGCATAATGAGTGGTTGCAAATGGAATCATTTAATATGCTCCAAAAGAGCCCACTCCCCTAAAGGGACTCTGTAGGTGAATACTACTTCCATATTGTATAATTGATACATTTTGCAAATTCGAATTTCTCCAGGTATAATTTACATTAGAAGTGATAAATGAAAAATGAGAGAGACAAAGAAATGGATAAATTACTTCTGCCTCTTTTCTTGCAGAGCCTGCTGTCTCCTGTGGCTTTCGGGTTTGGCAGTGAGTACTTTGCCCTTTTCGAGGAGCAGGGCATTGGGGTGCAGTGGGACAACCTGTTTGAGAGCCCTGTAGAGGAAGATGGCTTCAATCTCACCACTTCGGTCTCCATGATGCTGTTCGACAGCTTCCTCTATGGGGTGATGACATGGTACATCGAGGCTGTCTTTCCAGGTACACTGAGCTTCCACACTGCTTTGGCTACCTGCTAGGGAAGCATGATTTCTAGCTGCTGAGATTTCCTTTATTTGTGCTGGAATGTCTGCAGGGTGTGGGGCTCCCTGGGAAGCAGCTGGGGCTTTAGATCCATGGCAAATAAACAGTCCAAGGAGAGGCAGCCGATAGTGAAAATACAGTTGTCACTATTTGTATATCACTCATTTCTTAAAAACTGTGTGCAAGGCACCCTGCAAAGTGTTTTATATGCTTCAATTCATTTGATCCTCACAAGGTTACTCTGAGGTAGTTACTGTAATAACCAAGAGTTGTCAAATGAGAGAACTGTGACTCATAGCTAGTAAGTGTTAGTGCTTGGAGGTGAATGCAGTTAGGTCACACTAGCTCAGTGAGCCCAGGAACATTGGTATTTCTGTGTCCCCAGAGGTGATGCCTCTGGGAGAGCTAATGTCTCCTGAGAACAGGTTGTTAATAATAAAACATATTAGTTATAAGGCCTGCCTGCGATATAATTAAATTAGCATTCAGTACAGATTCATTTTGATGCTTTCCTTAATAAATCTTCTTGACCAAGTCCAAGATGAACTGGCCTTGCGATATACTTTCATATAAGATCAAATTCTGAAAAAGCAAGGTTTAAGTCTATTTGGTTCACCTTCTGATCTCCTCTAAGGAGATTTATATGAAATAGTTATTACCCCTACCTGGACTTCACTGAATATGCAGTTTTGCATCATACGGAGTCTGGATTCAAATTCTGAGTCCATAACTTACTGGCTGAATGATCTTGAGTAGGCTACTTAACCCTCAGTTTCCTTGTCTCTAAAATGGGGATGGCATCTGCCTCTTGGGCTTGTTCGGAAGACTTGGAGAGGCGTAGAATGTACGTTGTACATAGTAGGTTTCAGCCAGTGTGAGCTCCCTCTTTCCCCACCTCCATTTCCATCTGTTCTCCAAAGTGTGTGTCAAGGAGGGAACGGATCTGGCTGGGAAGTCTGGCGAATACTGGGATGGGGCGAAGCTTGGCTCACACTTGTGCTTTGCTTTCAGGCCAGTATGGAATTCCCAGGCCCTGGTACTTTCCCTGCACTAAGTCTTACTGGTTTGGTGAGGAAAGTGAGGAGAAGAGCCATGCCAGCTCCAGCCAGAAGGGAGTATCAGAAAGTAAGTGCTGCTGACCTGTCTTCCCTAACCTAGTATTGCTGCCCACGCTGCTGAGGACAAGTGATGGCTCTTGCCCTTTGTAAGACTCTAAACCACTCCAGGGGCCGAGAAAGCACATGCGTTGCCCCTTTCTAGATTCTCTCATGCCATTTGTATCCAGTGCTGTTGACTTATTGGGAGTCATTATCTGGACCCCTGAGGGACATTTCCTGTGTTTTCTCGGCTTCTAGAAAAGTGACTCATGCTCTCTATACCTTTACTGCCCTTCCCCATGCACGCTTTTCAGGCCATCCTAACAAGCTAAGAGGTAAAGGCAGTCATGATTGTGGAGAGCCTCGCTGCCTCTACACATAGGAGCCTGTGTAGGCTGACACCAAGTGGCTACCACGGAGCTTAGCCTGTGCCTCTTAATGGTCTCACCCTTCATTACCCAGAGCCCCAATCCTCCTTTGGCTCCTGAGTGCTGGTAGAGATGCCCCCAGTTCAGCAAAGGCTCTTCCTTTTGGAATCTTTGTTCAGGTTCCTTGTGCTCGGTATGGCTTCCTTCCTAAGGCGGTAATAGGTCCCTCTTCTGCTGATCTCTTCATCTGTGTGTGTATTTAGCTCTGTGCAGTTTTATCACACATGTAGATTCACGTAATCACTAGCTCAGTCAAGCTGCAGAACTGTCCCATCACTATAAAGCTCCCTCATGCTACCCCTTAATAGCCACGGCTACCTCCCTTCTTCCTTAGTTCCTGACACCTGTCAACCTCTGATCTGTTCCCCATTTCTACAGTTCTGTTATTTCTGGAATGTTATGTACATGGAAACATACAATAGGAAAACTTTTTTTCACTCAGCAGAATTCCCATTTCTGTGGCGTTTTTAGATGTGTTTTTAAAACAGCTTTTAGCATCCTATTATTTCTTGTCAAGTCTTTCTCCTGTAAGGGACTGTGAATGCTCTGTTATCATTGCATTCCCATCACCAATGCCAGAGCCCAAATAGGCCCTAAATAAATACTTATAGCCTCATGCCTGCATGTGAAACCAGGGTGGCCATGGAGAGAAGACAGTTCTGAGAGTACAAGCACAGCACCCTGTGCCTCCACACTCCACTCGTCAGTACTTCTTGTGTGTTCATTTCTGTCTTCTCTCTTCTCACAGTCTGCATGGAGGAGGAACCCACCCACCTGAAGCTGGGCGTGTCCATTCAGAACCTGGTAAAAGTTTACCGGGATGGCATGAAGGTGGCCGTGGATGGCCTGGCACTGAATTTTTATGAGGGCCAGATCACCTCCTTCCTGGGCCACAATGGAGCAGGGAAGACGACCACCATGTAAGAACGGGGTGTGGCTCTCTCAGAATCAGCCGCAGGGAGGTTCTGCAGTGTAGTTAGAAATTCACACCTAAGGAAGCTGCACTGGTCTCTGGAGCAAGGGCAGGAGCACGTGAGAAGTTGTTGAGTACAAAGATATCATCTAATCATGGGAATACTTTCTATGTACTAGTTTTCTAGACATCATTTCTTCAGCTTAAAACAGACTGGGGCCTTTTGATGACCTTTCCCCATGCATTTTCTAAGAATTCTGTGGTGATCTTAGAACCTGAGGCCATGGCAACTCTGAGAAAGGGTCTCCTTTGGAGCTGATTTGGTCAAAACTGGAAAGTGAGAATCTGGAAAGAAAGATTAGATAGGTTGGAGGGAGTTTCAGAAACATATCTCCATGCAGATGGGAGAAGCAGCTGGGCAGGCAGCTTGATGGCCTTCCCTGGGACCTCAAGCACCTTAAAAGAGGTAGCGTCAGAAGGGAACAAGGGCCAGACACACCAGAGCTAGCCTCAGTGGCTTTCAGTGTGGTTCTCCAGCCATTCCAAAGGGCCTGTCTTTGGAGGGCGTCCTCTTGTTTTTATCTTTTCTTTTAAATGTAAAATCAGTATATTATGAGCATTGCAGAAAATTTTTGAACATCACTCAAATCCTACCACCTAACACAAAAGTTATTTTTATCTTTGAATAGTATGTTTTGGTTTGTCCATTTTTCATGAACATGATGTTAGGCATACAAGATTTATGTTTTAAAGTACACTTTCCATTGCAAATTGGAAACTTTATTTTAAAAATACTCATACTAAAATTGTCATTTCTAACACATATGCCCAATCCTAGTTATTTACTAAAACAAAGACTTCTTTGCTTTGTGGGGGTCCATTAGAAAGGAATGGGAGGTGGGTGGGTTGGTGCCCTCTGTTCTCTCTGCAGCCTAGAATGGAGCATCTAGAATTAAGGGTGTGTCAGCCCTGACTCCTGTGCTTTTTAATTTTTGTCCTCAGGTCAATTCTGACTGGGTTGTTCCCTCCCACCTCGGGCACTGCCTACATCCTGGGGAAAGACATTCGCTCTGAGATGAGTACCATCCGGCAGAACCTGGGGGTCTGTCCCCAGCATAATGTGCTGTTTGACATGTGAGTACCAGCAGTGCTTTGAGAAGAACAGTCCCTTTCTGATGCATGTGTTGTGGAGTCATGTGAGGAGTGGGACTGACTCATTTTACTTCCTTTCCGGGTGTCAGGCTTGCCTTCCTGGACACATTGACACCCAGTTGTCCTTCAATTTTAGGAGAAGCAGGGGGTGAATTGTTGGGTAGGAGATGTTACATCAGTCCAACCAGTGGATGGGGGCTTGGGAGACAGGGCTTTCCATTACTGTCATTCCAGAGGGCCTT
>VSMD01026041.1:0-37579 GCA_008750895.1 Mirza zaza
GTGCATGTGTCCCTGGGTGTGTGTGTGAATGTGTGTGTCCAGGTGTGCATGTGTTCCTGGGTGTGTGTCTGTGTGAATGTGTGTGTCCAGGTGTGTGTGTGTGTCCAGCTGTGCGTGTGTCCCTGTGTGTGTGAATGTGTGTGTCCCTGGGTGTGTGTATGTCCAGGTGTGTGTGTATATGTGTGTGTGTCCAAGTGAGCATGCATGTCTGTCCTTGGGTGCGTATGTCCAGGTGTGCGTGTGTCCCTGTGTGCGTGTGTCCCTGTGTGTGTGTGTCCAGGTGTGTGTGTGTGTGTGTCCAGGTGTGCGTGTGTCGGGGGTGTGTGTGTGTGTATATGTGTGTGTCCAGGTGTGCGTGTGTCCGGGAGTGTGTGTGTCCAGGTGTGTGTGTATGTGTGTGTCCCAGGTGTGTGTGTGAGTGTGGGGCGTGCACGTCCGGGTGTGGAGTGTCGGTCGGGTCCTTACACCTCCTGAGCCTTTCCTGGCGAGCAGGGCTTCTCAGCCCATTTTCGCTATTGCCTCATGAGGAGCCTTTGTAGAATTTCTCCCTATCAACCCCCGAAATTGTCATGCCGCAGAGACACGCATATCTGTTTGTGCTCTGTGTGTGTGTGTATCTGTGCTGTATATAGAAAGTCACATTTTTTCACCCACCCCCACCCTCAAATAACCGATTTCTGCCCCCACCCCAGGAGGGAGACTTTGCCCCTTCGGATTCTCAGACTGGCTTTGGGGCTGGGCCCCCTCCTCTGCCCTCCCGCTCCCTTTGAGTGGCGGTTCCCAGTCTCTACGGCCCGGCTGGAAATTGCACATTTCTCCTAAATTGCAGATTTCCGGCTCCCACCTAAAGGTCCTGCCAGTAGACCCGGGAGGGATCAGAACCGGGATTTCGGCACGCTCCCGGGAGGCCCTGGTGCCCTGACTGAAGGAGGGGCTGGGGCTGCAGGGAATTTGGAATCAGGGCCGCCCCACACCTGCGCCACCCCGGGCTGCCCAAAGGAGGCTGGGGGGAGGCTGGGGGCTGGACCGGAGCCCCCCACCAACCCAGCACTCAGAGGAAACACGGTGAGGGTGCGTCCCCAGGACAAAGGTCATGCAGCTGCAGTCTAGAGCAAACACTGATCCAGGGTGCCTGGAGGCCCGTGTTCCATGTGTCCGACACAGACACAGGTGCCCCTACACGCTGACCCGGGCCTGTGCCAGCCCCAGGGCTCGCCTGGTGTGCCAGGCGCTGGGAGAGGAGGCAGAAGCTTGCCTCTCTCCTGCCTGCCAGACCAGCCGCCCGGATTGGAAGGGGAGCTCCAGTCCCCACTGGAACCCCATCTGGAAGTTGCCAAGGACCGGAGAGCAAAATCAATCAGAAACAGAGAGCCCCTACCTGGCCCAGCCCTCTCTGGGTGCCAAAGAAAGCCATGCCTCTTGGGAGGCATGCCCAGTGCCAGCCCAGCCCGGCGTCTATGCAGTCGGAGCACAGGGCACCAATTGATGTGATGTGGGCAGAGCTCCAGCACCAGGCTGCCAGGGGCAGATGGGAGCCTGGAAGAGGGAGGGAGGTGGCCAAGGAGCAGGGCGGGCTGGGGGCAGAAGTGGCACCGGGTAGGCAGGAGAGGAGAAGAGGGGACAAGGCGGATGGAGATGGAGATGGAGGAGGCGGGATGAGGGACGCTGCGTTCTGGTGGGAAGCAAGGAAGGCAGCCTCTGCTTCTCTTAAGCTTTTAAAGGCATCAGACCATCTTGCTAATTGTTCATCTCCCAGAGACGCTAATGAAATTAACTCTGGAAAATGCTCATCGGGTCATCTGCAGAGGGCTGCGTGCCAGGCCTCCACTTGGTCCAATCCCGTCCTCCCCCTCCTCCTCCTCCGCGCCTCTCTCCCGTTCCTGACAGTTTCTCTCCCCCTCTGTCTCGAAGGGGCCTCGGCAGGGCACCGCTCACCTCCGGACCCGCCTGGGAGTGCCCAGTGGGGAAACCGGGAACGGGGCCTGTGTAGCCAGGGAAACCTCCGAGTCCGAGACGGCGTGGAGCTGGGAAAGGTTCTCTGGGTGGGCGCGTTCCTGTGTGTGCGTCTGTGTGTGCGTGTGTGCGTGTGTGATAACACATACCACAGGAGCATGTGTCTCTAACAAAGCCATTTGTTAGACTGAATGTTCTTTCAATCACTCAGCAAATATTTCTGGAGCAGCTTCTAGGTTTAAATCCTTGCCCCATCCCTCACCAGCTGAGTGGCTTTAAGCGAGTCGCATCCCTTCTCCACGCCAGCGCTGTGTCTATACAATGGGTGTGACAATAGCATCTGCTTCATAAGGAGTTGTGAGAACCGGAAGAGGTTCACCAGGTTAAGGAGCTGTCTTGGACACACGGTTAGCTCTCAAGATATGGCGGGCGCTGTCCTTGGTTCTGGAGGCTCCAAGGCGAGGACATCCCGGCTCTTGTGCTGAGGCAGCGCCAGGCCAGATGAGACGCCCAGGCACAAAGTGCTCACGGCAGGGGCAGGATGGAGGGTGAGGCATGAACAGTCTGCGCAGAGGTGGGGCGGAGGACAGGGAAGCGTCTGCATGTGTCTGTAACCACGCAGGGAGGTGCCTGTCTGGGTGGCGTCCGGTTGCGCGGTGCACACGCACGTGAGCGGGGTCTGGGAGATGCATGTGTGTGAGGTACAGAGACTGAGTGTGTGCGTGTGTGTGTGTTGGGTTCAGGGTGTGGGTGGGTGTTGGGAGCCAGTGTGCACAGGGGACTTGGTCTAGATGCTGCTGGGGTCCTTTGAAGGGGTCTGTTTCTCATTCTCTCTCACCTCTGTCATTCCACTGTAACTTGCAACTGAGGGGACATCAGCGTCTTCCTCCACAGGCTGCAGGCTCCCCAGTGGGTGGTAGCAGCTCCACGATCAGGTCATTTCTTTCCTGCTGCAAGTCCAGCAAGAAAAGCAACTCTTTCTCTCCTTAGATGAGCCTCAGTGGCCTGGCTTGGGTCATATGCCCATCTCTGAACTGACCGCTGTGGTCCTGGGAACAGTGGATGCTGAAGTATGCACCATTCTTTGGAACTTGGATGGGGTAGTCCGGCCTGAATCTTGCGCACTGCTGGTGGGGAGGGGAGATCCCTCAAAGGAAAGACAGGAAGATGCTTCCAGAAGATAGGAACTGGATGCTGAGCAGTGAGCAGATGTGAGTGCTTGGACTGCAGAAGGGACCATAAAGAGCCAACATGGGGTCTGCGGGAGCAAGTCCTGCCTGCTGGACTCAGGGCAAAGCTGGAGGCTCAGGATTCTAGGGCTCTGCAGAGTCTTCCCCATTTACTTTTGTGGGTGCAGCATTGAGATGTGAGCTGAATGAGAGGCAGCCAGAGGCTTCCTGAGCGGATGAAAGAGCAGCTGGTTTATGGACCTAGTGCAACATGCCAAGTGAGGAGCCTCTGGGTGCTGTCCTTGGTCCTGCCTTCAGCAGCCTGTTCAGTAAGGACGTGGTTGAAAGTGTATGCGACTTCTCAATCACGTCTGGGAATAACAGGAAGCTGAGGGAAATAGCAAGTACCTCGCCTGACGGTGCCCACATCCTGAGATGGCTCCATGTGGGAAAGAGGGATTAGATGTAATACGATGGAATATAATTGGGATGGATTTAAGTTTCTGCATTTAATTGGAGAAAACCAGTGACCCAAGAGTAGATGGGGAACACCCAGTTTTTGGTGGCACCTTTAGCAAAGGCTAGGGCAGTGTTCCTCAGCATGCAGTCAGTCCAAGACCACTGGCAGCAGCAGAAGCAGCTGTTAGGGGTTACGGGGCTTGGTAAAAGCACAGGTTCCTGGGCCCCTCCCCAGACGTACTGAATCAGAGTCGGGGTAGGGCAGGGCCTGGGGATTTGCATGTTATCCAGTGTCACGGGAACTTCAGCGTCTGCCCAAGTCACTGGTGGCCTCACCACAGGCTCTCGGCTCTCCAGGTCCGGGGGTATTAGCAGTATGATGTCACTGACCAGCGGCTGATGGGGACCCATCTTATGCGTCTGGCCATGAGCACAGAAGACCTGCCAGGTCCCTTCAGAAGATGCCTTCAGAGGAGAAGCCAGGCTGGAGAGCCATTGCCGGCGGGGAGGGGGTCCCCAGATGGCAAGGACGGGGACCCAGAGTCCTGCTACCAGCAACCGGAGTAGAGCTGTTTGGCCTGGAGGAGAGATGAGACTTTGTCTTCTGAAGTGAACGTCTACTGAAAAACCAGAAGCAAAGGAGAGGGAATGGCCCTAGCCATGGTATGGCCCTAGCCAGTGAACCCAATGAGGGGCTGATTCTTGCTCCCTAGAGAGGAGGCATTTCTGGCCAGCAGAGCAGGCGGAGGTGAAATCTGTGCCCTGGCACCGTGATGTCGCGTGGGCTGTCTGCAGACACTCGTGGGCGGGTCCCACATAGGCAGGCTCCCTCCTCACTCGGAGTACGGGGCTCGTGTAAGGGAGAGCCCACCGGCAGGGCTGAATCTGAGCTGAATCAGGAGCAAAGGCAGAGGGAGACACCAGGGGCCCTCCTCCCATCTGGCCAGCCCAGCTTTGGGTCTGGGACGAGCCCTCCCCTGGCAGCTTCCAACCTGCATTCTTCCTCGGAATTCGGGTGAGACATCTACTCCCGCTCTCTTCAAGGGCATCCTCCTTCTCCTGACATGGCTCCGAGCGCCGCTTAGACGGGAACGTTTGAGCTAAGGTCTGAGTGACCAAAAAGGACCAGCCACGTGAAGATCTGCGGACAGAGTGTTCTAGGAAGAAAAGCAAATGGGAAAGGCCCGGAGGTTGGATGAGCTTGCATGCCAGGGCCCAGGCAGAGGGCAGAGGTGGGCAGGGCTCGTGCTGGGACTGCAGGCTGTGCTGTCATTAATGCTGTTCCCCACGTGTTGGCTCTGCCTTCCAGGCCTGGGGTAGCACTGCACCTCCTGGCCTTCTTGGGTGGGGTCATGGAGCCAGTCCTGGCCGACGAATTGTGAGTGGAAGTGCAACACATCACTTCTGGGCTGGGCCATCGATTGCTGGTGGGTGTACCTCGAGAACCCCCTTTTCTTCTTCCTCATCGACCAACAGTGTCCCAGAGAGTAGCTGCAGTCAGCCTAGGTCCTGGAGCAAGGATGACCCAGAGCAATAGAAGCATGATGGTCTAATGAGAAACCAACCTTTGTGGATTTAAGCCACTGAGATTTGGGGACTGTCTGTTACCACAACCTAACCTAAACTATCCTGACGGTTACACAGACCATTCTATTCTGGCTGAAGACAGTGAGACAGAGAGGTGACCAGGGCAGCCGAACTGAGCAGAGGAAGAGACACTTGCCTTGTCTGTACCCCAAACCTTATTCCCAAATTCTAATCCCAGAGCAGAAACTGCAGGAGGAGGAAATGTAAGGACATGGACGTTGAAGTAAGACCTCCCAAGGACCCATCTCAGCTAGCCCTGCAGTCACTGAATAAGGTTGGCCAGAGCCAGCATGTCCTCTCCCCAAGCCTCTATTACCCCATCTGTAGAATGGGGATAATAATGTTTATCTCGCAGGATTGCATGTGAGGATCAAGTCAAATTACAAATGCAGGAAAGGACACAGTGGTGTCCAGCATATGTGATCATGTCATAGCCCAGCCCCAACCCCACACCTTGTCCTCAACCACCTCCCTCCAGTGCCCAAACTTGTCCCTAATCATCTCCTCCATATTGTGGGCCCCAAATGCAGATCGGCCACGTTTCCCATCCACCTCTTTCCTACAGGGGGTGAAGAGGGGTGTTAGGGTGTCAACAGGAGCAGCCTGGGCACAGCTTGCTCCTCCCAACACACATGTACTTCAGACATTTGGGTAGCTCAGGTGCCCGACATGGTGTACTTTCAAACGGTCCTCGAAGCAGTGCAAAAATCAGAAGCTGGTGGCATTTTCATCTGTGCCCACAAAAGGTTAAAAAATTATTTTTTTATTAGTTAAAAAATTTTAAGTCACGAGATTTCTCACACAATAGCTTCTATTGGAAATTCGGAAGATATGGCCATACTGGCCCCGGTCCCCTCCCCTACAACTGGCACCTGGAGCAGGAGGGAGCCTGCCCTTAGGATGGGGTCCCTGTGCTCCTCCCTGGCGCTGTCCTTTGCCTCCCTGGTGCTGAAGCCTCCCTGGTCTGTAGGCCCATCTGGAGAGCTGGCTGATGTTTTTTATAGCAGAGTTAAGAGGAAAGCAAAACATTTCTCATAGCCCTTCTCCATCAAAAGTGGGAAACAAAAGACAGACCGAGAGAGGGCCTCGTGTCTCAAGAAATATAGGCGAGCTCATATCTCTTTGTGGAAGCAAGACCATTCCTCACATCGCCTAAGCCTGCAGCACGGATTTATAGTATCTGCCGGCCTGTGGGCATTTGAGTTTGTGGCCCTACCCTCGCCCTTCTCATTCCCCTCCTGACCTGGAGTCTTTTCCTGATCACTCGCCCCAGGCACATGGTGCGCGTTTGTCATTTCCTTTCTCCTTCAAGGCAGCCCTCTGTTTATTTTAACCCGATTAGCGAATGGGGGTGGGGAACCGGAGCCTCCAGCAGTGGTCACTGCTGGAGGCTCCTGGAGACGACGTGACTTGCCCAAGGTCACAGAGCTGGAAGCCAAAGTCACCTAGACCCTATCCTAGGTCTCCGTAGCTCCCAACGCCCAGCCTGTTCCTTGACGCCCGCGTCTCCCGTAGCGCGCGCTCTAAGGGCGCAAACAGCGCGCCCAGTCGGATGCATGCGCTGCGCCCTGAGGTTGTTTTCCTTCAGCGAACGACTGGGGGTGGGGTGGGGTTAGGGAAACCTTGGGTCTCGCTCTGAGGCGTGCCCCGTGGGTCCGTCGCGTTGCGTGGCTGGCACTGCGGGTGTCCCTGGGTCTGGCCTGCCTGGCACTGGTGGCCGGGGCCCCCTCCCCGCGCTCTCCCGCAGTCTGCCATCCCCGCGGCTGGCAGCTGCTACCGGGCGCGCTGACGGCCTCCGAGCACGGCTGGGAGGCAGGGGGTGGGGGAGAGGACTTCAGCGGAACCTGCCCGGGGCGCCCCTGCCCTGGACTGATGTCCGCAGGCTGGCGCGGTGCCGGGGTCGCCGCAGCCCTGGGCCCCTCCCGAGCCACCTGTGCGCAGACTGGCAGGCCTGCGAGAGCCCGGATCCGGGAAACTGGTCCACTCCGGGTTTCAGACTCCTGCCCCTGTCCCTGGGGACCGCGCGGGGCGGTGGGAGGCCTCCCCGCCCGCCACCCAGCCCCTCCCTGGGGGAGCCTCAGGCATCGCCCGGAGGGATCCCCGGCGCTAGGAGTGGGCCAAGCGCGTCGCGCGGGCCGGCCCGGCCCCTCCCTCCTTCCCCCGCCCCGCCCCGCCCCGCCGCCGCCCCGCTCCGCGGCTCCAGTCCGGGTCTTGCGGCGGCCGGCGGCCGGCTCGGCTGCGGGCTCCGCGCGGCGGCTGCCTGTGCGCGCGGCGCGGCTGGCGCTGCGCTCCGCCCCGGCTGCATTGCTGCGCTCCCCGTGCCCGGGGGAGCCACGCGCCGCGTGCGCCCCGCAGCCGGCTGCCTGGAGGCAGCGCAGTCCGCTGGCATGGGCCCCGGGGGCGCCCCGAGCCGGGGCTCCGGGCCGAGGCGCTGAAAGCCGCCCTCCCGCCCGCGGGCCCCGCGCCCGGCCCGCCCGCCCGCCTGCGGCCATGGCCGTCCGGCCCGGCGTGTGGCCGGCGCTCCTGGGCATCGTGCTCGCCGCCTGGCTCCGCGGCTCGGGTGAGTCACGCCGCGCGCGCGCTGGGGAGGCTTGCGGGGGACCGCGCGCGCGAACGCTCGCCGCTCTGGGGGCTCCGTGACCCGCGCTGCCGGGCCGGCTGGGGCCCCGCGAGGCCAAACTTTGCGAGGCGGGACGCCGGGGCCGCCTCTCGCCGCCGCGCAGCTTCCCCGCGCGCTCTCCCGGAAGCCTGGGTTCTGCCAAGTCCAGGAGCAGCTGTCAGCGCGCGGGGCTGACGAGTGTAGACGCCCCACGCCTCCGGGTGGGGGAAGTTTGCTGGTCGCCCGGCCCTGTAGCAGGGTCGCGGGTTGAATCAACCCCGGGGAAGCTGACTTTGAGGCTCGAAGATTACAGGGTTTTGACCGTACCCTGGTTCCCAGGAAAGGGGGTGGGGGCGGGGGAGGCGGTTAAGATACCTCTTCCCGGTAGCATCTGCCCCAAACAACCACTCACAACCTCCCAGCTTGGCACCTGGCCTCTGCCCACGTCCAGAACACAGTGTCCTCCTCTGTCCCCGCACACGCTCGCACGCGCACACACTCAGGCGTGGAGGCGCATGCACCAGCCCCCAGCCCGCGCGGCCAGCGCAGCGAAAGCGCTGCGGTCGCGGCGGCGGGGGTGGGGGCTGCGGGTCCTGGCCTCCGGGCTGGGGGTCGGAGTTGCGTGCTTGGGTCCGCCGGCTTCCCCTTCTCCCTTGAACTCCGCAGCCCTTCTTCCTCTCTGCCTTCCCCACCGGCCGCCCTAACCTGCTGGCAACTCAGCCCTCAGCCGGCGGCCTTTCCCTTAGGAGGGGCTTTTGGGGGAGGAAGTCCCCCTGTATCCTTTGTCTGCTCCACCCTGGCCGAGCTGCTGGTGCGTCCTGGTCTCTGGGCCCCATGCGCTTGACCGAGCTGAGCTTCTGCGTGTTGGTGGTATGTGGTGGAGGTGCCATTTGTGTGATCAAGGGGGTTGGGGGCTTGCCCTAGAAATTCTCCATTCTTGCTGCTCTCAACCTGGGAGATCGCCCCCCCGGCCTGGCCAGGCTGCTGCTTATCAGAGGAGCATTGGGGTCCCCAGCTGCCAAGCCAGATTGACTGGAGATCAATGAGTGAGAGCTCAGGGACCAGCCTGATGATTGAGGCTGATGGCTGTTTCCTTAAAGGGTCTCCCTGCGCAAGGCATCCTGCACCCACCACTGCCCGACCGCCCTCCATCCCTCCCTCGTCCTTGCCTCTACTCCATCCTATCCACTGTGTCCCCTCCCCGTCCCCTCCCTGCCCTCCTTCAACAAACCTTCCCCACGGCCTCCCCTTCTAATCCTGATCGAGTTGGGGGGCTGAACTGCCTCTGGGCACGTGTATGTTGCACACATGTGCATGTTAGGGGTGTATGTGCAGCTCCCCAGGTGAGCACTCAGGGGGTGCAGGTTGACCACCGTGGTGAGCTGGGGTGTTGCGGACACCGAGCAGGTGCCCAGGCCACGTTTACCGAGTTGGGTGTGTGTGTGTGTGAGACAGGGCTGTGTGGTCATAGCTGCATGTTGCCCACGTGAGCACGTGTTAGGGCCGTGGGTTGACATGTGTGCCCAGGAGGGGGAGGGAGGTTGGCGTGGTGCGTGCAGCATCGGTATCTGCGTGGCCGGGCGAGCGTGTGTGCTGGCTGTGTGTAGTGGCACAGGTGAGTGTGTACAGATAAGGGTGACAGGTGAGTCAGCCCAGGTGAGGGGTTGCCACCTGGACTCATCAGGAGACCACGGGTGGGGGAAGTGTGTCCCTGGTTCTTGCGGCACCTGTTGGGGCCTGACCCAAGGTTGCCCGGGGAGCAGGCCAGTGGGACCAGGGCGGCCGGCAGGGCAGCCTAGAGCAGAGCCTGCCTCCAGGCATCCGCTCTCAGGCCTGTGGGAGGAGTTGCAGAAGGCCAGGAGGTGGGGGCGGGCCCTGCCTCTCTGGGGCCACTTCCTGCTGTGCCCCACAGGCTCTGGGCACATGTGGACGCCCAGGCAAGCTGGTCCTGCAGCGACCCCGGCTCCTCCTACCCACCACTGAGCACCTCCCCAGCAGCAGCAGCCAGTGAGAACCGCGTCTGTGAGTGGCCGAGGGAGGGACGGCCGGCAGGGGCCGCCGGGGGCCAGCTCCACTGACTGCAGCTGCCCGCGCCCCAGGCCACCCGCCCACCCTCTGCTGCCGGACATCACACAGAAGCCTGTCCCCTCCGCACATTCACGCCTGGCAGGCCCTCTGTGCGCCCGTGCACACAGCACCCACCTGTCTCACGGGACTTCCCCACTTACAGGCAGCCAGCACGCACGCCCGCGCCCCTGTGGTCTCCCTGTCACCCAGACCTCCGCACTCTTGAGGGGAGGGGCTTGGAGAGAGCTGGCTCTCCTGGAAGGTGTGAACCAGGGCCACCAAGCTCTGGCATTGCCCGTCCTGACCCCCACAGCTCGCCCTTGTTCCTCATCCTCAGGCCCCTATCCTGTCCTCAGGCCCGGTCTGGACCCCTCTGTCCACCTGCCGCCCCCAGGAGGACGCCGCTGTTTGAGGGGAAGGTCTTAACTCTCTAGGGCTAGGAGACACACTGTTCTTGCTCACCCTGCCTTGCCGATGGGGTGGGCTGGGCTTTGGGGCCCTGTAACGCCCCCAGGGGAGAGCTGGTCCTCTGACCTACTGCAACCCCCTTGCCTGTGTTGGGGGGCTTCCCCCAGCAACCAGGGATTGGGGTTGATCTAGGTACTGCACCCCCAACCAAAAGGCACTGGCCTGGTTCCTACTCCTAGGAGTAGCCAACCATGGCCTCAGCCAGGAGCCAGAGACCGCTGCAGCCTCACAGCCCTGCTCCCTGCCGCCTGAGCTTGCAGTGGGGGGCCCCTTCTCCAGGTGAACACCCCAGTGCTGGGCGTAGCTGCTGCCTGGGGACATGTACATCCACGTGCATGCCTGCGGGGCCTGCTGGTTCTAGGCCAACCCTCTCCCGCTGCCCCCTCCTACCAGGGGCCCCACCATCCCCTCCCTCCGCCCCCCAGCCTAGGGCTGGAAACCCTAGCGCCTCCCTCAGCTCTCCCTTCTCCTTCACGCTTCACATCTAATCTGTCACCAAGTCCGCCAGCTCAGTCCTACTTGTGACATTGCTCTTTTGTCCCTTGCCTGCTTTGTTTCTTCCTACCCCCTAACCTGCCCCTTTCTCCCTCACCTGTCTCATCTGGACCTCAGCAGTGGCCACCCCTATCCCCCCACACACACACCTCCTGCGCTCAGACTAAGCCTCCGGCTTTGGGCTGGACACCTGCCAGCAAGCTTTCTGCCACTGCCCAGTGGCTGCGGGTGCGTCCAAACCTTGACCCCTTTGGGCCCTCAGGGAAACACCTGCCGCCCTCATTCTTGTCCCGAATAACTGGGCTGGTCCCCTGGGAGGGTGGATGTCCTCTCTGGCTTGGACTGCAGGTGGGCTGGGCACCCCCAGGCCCACTCTGGCTTCCTTGCCTTGCAAAACCTGGTGGCCCCTGACCCCTCCAGCATGCCCCCCAGCCGACACCCCAACCTCTCCAGCTAGGTCCAGGCCTGGGCCACACCCCTTTGCTGCTGCTAGTCCCCACACTGTCCTGCTCAGCTGCCCTCCCAGTCCCCACCCCTGTTTCAATCCAGCCTCCTCCCAAAGGCCCCCCAGCTGCTCCCCCTCACAGGGGTCCTGGCCCACCGATATGCTCCAGGTGGGCTAAAGACAGCCGGACGCTGAGTCCTCAGCCCTGGGGCAGCTGCCGCAAGCCTCTGGCCCTGGCTGCCTCCTCCTCCGGTGCTCCCCACAGCGTTGCCATTCTCTGTGGCACTGTGACCCTGGTCACCGCCCCAACATGCTCCAAGTCACGACCGGCCAAGTGCTTGTTGTTTCTCTTTGTTTCCTTGGTTTGAGCTTGGGTTCCCAGGCCAGGAAGGGAAGGCTGCTATTGCCAGGAACGGGGGAGAAGTTCGCCCTGCTCTCCCCAGCCCACCCCGTCCTGTGCCTGGACGCAGCCCGCTGCACGCCGGGGAGGCTGGAAACAGCCTCTTGTCCACGGTGGGGATCATTGAGGCCAGGTGCCATCGTGTGGGGCGGGGGTGGCATTGTACCCCGGCCACACATACGGACAGCGGACCAGCTCCCATGAGTGCGTGTTTGTGGGTCACTCGCACAAGGCGTGTACCCATATCTGTCTGAAGTTGTATACCCGTCTCCTCCCGGCCCACCCCCACCCCCACCCCAGCGTAGATTCTCCCAGAGTGGGCGTCTTCTCATAGTGCCATTCATAGGGTTGGCACCGAGGCTCGGGCTGCTCTGCACAGCACCTGTGTGCGGTTCCTGCTTCCTAGGCTGAGCCCGGGGCCCCAGCCACGCTCGCTGCCCACGTGGAAGCGGGGCTTCCTGCAGTCAGCTCTGCAAGCCCGCCTCTCTGTTCCTCTTGTCTGCTCCCACAGCAGTGGCATCGGAATGTCCTCCTGCCTTCTGGGGAGCCTCGGCGCCCCGTTGCTGCCGGCGGGGTGGAAAGGGCAGGGCTGTGGTGGGCAGACAGGGCCAGCTTTCAGTCCAAGCCACGAGTCCTTGGACTAGCGACCTTTACTCTCCAGCGTGTTTCCACATGTATGCAGCGGTCATCTTTGCCTCCTGGAGTTACAGTGACGAATCGATGAGCAACATAGAGACGCACCCCCGGGGGACCCCAACATCTAGCAGGTGCCCTTCCTCCATTCCCCCTCGCATGTGAGGGGGCATGAGTCTGGACGGAGATGGAGACTTAAGCTGTATCAGGGCCAGAGATAGGAGGAAAAAGCATCGCAGTGTGAGCTGCCTCAACTCTCGCCGCCCAGCCCCAGGCAGGAGCGCCAGAGAGGAGTCGCTGCTCTAGTCAGAAGAAGTCCCCCCGCCCCCGCCACCCGAGTCTGCACATACACCACCCCTGCAAGGATGTGGGCTTGATTCAGAAACCAATTCTTCCAGGGTGCAAGGGGCAGTTGTTCGGGTGTTCTGGATGATCCAGGTTGCCTTGTCCTGGAACTGAGTGCTAATGATCAGCTCTGACACACAGGACGTGGCGGCAGAGGAGGGCAGGGGCCCTGGATGGAACAAAATTCTAATCCTCATTCTATTTGATTGCTGTGTGATCTTGGACAAATCACTTAACCTCTCTGAGCTATTTGGCTCTTTGTATACTAAAGAGTTGGACTTGATGACTCTATTGCAGCAGTGGCTGGTGCCCAGGGAAGCTGCCTCAGGAGGCTGGGTTGGGCTCTGCTCTCAGCAACAGTTTCCCCCAGGAACTGCTCGCACCTGCCCAGCACCTGCCAGCCTGGCAGGGGCTGCCTGCATTGCCTGGAGCCAGGTGGCTGCTGGGGCAGAGCCAAAGGTGGCTGCGAGGCAGAGCCGGTATTGAGTCTCAGCCCCCAAGCCCAGGAGTGAGGTCCGCTCCAGCTGGTGAACACCCCCAATGGCAGAAACAGGCCTCCTCAGGGTCCCCAGATAGTCAGGGTGCCAGTGCCCGGCGCCCACCCTCTTCCCAGGCACTGATGTCAGGTGCCAGAGCAGCCTTGGACCCTCAGGGGCCAGCCCCCCAGACGTGTGATGCGGATGGTGGGACAGGTGAGTTGGCGAGCTCTGGGGCCCGGGTTCGGAGCAGGACTAGGGTGAGACAAGGAAGGTGCCAGGGTGCAGGTGCGGGGCCAGCCCCTGAGAGTGAGCACCCCACCCCGGCCTCGCCCTGGCCCTGGCCCTGGCTCCAGCTCCCCCCTGCACTTCTTCCCTTTCCTTGTCTGTAAAATGGACTCGTAAAGGGACCCACCTCACAGGGCCTCTGTGTACACGGGCCGGACCACTGCATGTCAGGCCTGGTACACAGTGGGCACGCGATACACGTCAGCAATTGATGATGGATGTGGCAGAGGGCACGGTCCTGTCCCCTCCTGGGGGCAGTGCGGGGGTCCTCTTTGTGGGAGAGGGTGCGGCTGGGGGCCAGGTGGGAAGGCAGAGGCCTGAGGTGGGGCTCCCACTCTGGGATTGGGGCCAGGCCTGGCTGCTGCTTCTCTGTCCCTTTTCACGCCTGGGGCAAGGCGTATCAACACCCCCTTTCCCCCTCTCCAGGTGTAGGTTGTTGACTGGCCCATCCCAGCCCTGTGTGAGGTGTGGGAGAGGAGGAAAGGCTTTAGAGGTACGGCCCCCCCCCCTGGTGACAGCTGCCCATCCCCACACTAGGGGCAGTTTTAGGTCCTATTTAGATGGGGGAGGGCCCTGAAGTCCCTGCCTCTGAGTGCGGCGCCATGCTGGGAGCACCAAGGGCCAGCATCGCCCTGACTGGAGGGTCCGCTAGAGCCGGGACCCTCCCCATACTGGACATCAGAGCTGTCCATCTGGAAGGCTCAGGGTCACCTTGAGCTCCAGGCAAATGTGTAGCTGGTCTTTGGGGGAGGGGTGCGCGGGAAGGCCAGAGGAGTCTGCCCGACAGCAGGAGGGAAGCTACAGGGGCCTTGGGAAGGGAGCTTGTATCCCACCTGTGCCCACACCTCCCCAGCCAGGGCGGCAGCTGGGACTCCGGGTGCCCCGCGCCAGCGGGTCTAGCACCCAGGCGCCTGCCGGGCGGGCGCACCCCGCATTAGGCTCCGCGTCCTCTCAATTGGCGCAGGGACCCACTGGAGCTGGGGGCTGCTGGGTTTTCCCAGGGCTGCATCCTTCCAGCCGCCCCCGCGCCCCCAAAAGGTGCCAGGCCCGGGCGGCAGTAGTGCCTCCTCGGCACGTGACCCCGTCGTCAAGGTGGCTCGGCGGGCGGGGCGCGAGAGCGACGTGGGGCGGCAGGTGCCCGAGCTAGTGGGGGCCCGAGCCAGCCGGAGGATTAGCGGTTGGCCGGGGCTGGGGAGGGCGCGCGCCCACGGGGGCGTCCGGGCTCGGGCGCGCGCGCGCGGGGGGAATTAGCGCGCGGCGAAGCCCCGCGGCCCGGCTGGAAGGGGCGGGACCCCTCCGCCCGCCAGCCCGCCCGCGGCCGCCCGCCGGATTATCGGCTCTTTGTTCGGGGCCTGTTAACAAGTTCCCGGCTGAGCGCGCTTGGCTGCCGCCGGGAGCCAGCGTCCGGCCTCCTCCGGGCACCGCGCCTCCCCGCCAGCTGCTGCCCCCACCCCACCCGCCGGCCTCGGCCCCCCACCCCGGGATGTGGCTGGGCGTGTGGCCTCGCGCCCCCCTGGCCCGAACCGTAGGCCGCAGGGGGAGGCTTCAACGCGCTGGTGTCGCCATTCCCTATCTTACACGTGGGGCCGGCACCCTGGGCAGGAGGGGTCCAGCCCAGGCCTGCGACACCCAGACGCATTCCCCTCCTGCTCAGAGGAGAGACTGGGGGGCGGGACAGGGGAGAGACTGTAGGCGGGCGCGTTTTTGATTCTTAAGTAACCTGGTAGTAGTAGTGATAGTGGCTGGTGCTGGGCTCTGCCTGCACCCTCTGAGCAAAACCCCAGGACAACGCGCGCGCGGGGTAGGGGTAAGGGGGTTAGCCCCATTTGGCAGATGAGGACATTGAGGTGTCAGAGAAGGTCACGCTGCGGGAACTGGGAGAGCTGGGACCTTGCTGGGCAGTTACAGCTCCACCAGACCCCCCACAGCCCAGTGGGAGCAAAGCCTGAGCCGCGTGGCTGTTTTCCTACCAGTCACCTGGTGCTCCGGGGACCCGGTGGGAGCACTTGGGACGACCTTGAACGCTGTGTGGCCCTCTAGCTCCCGCACCTCCTGGAGCCCATTCCCCACCTACACCGGTCCCCTGAGCCCACCCGGTGCTCAAGCTGCCTGAACCTGTGTAGGCCACCAGCCTTCAGCCTGCCATCATTGGCCCAGGTCCAGTGCTGTGCCCAGCGTGTCAGCCAATCACCACAGCCAGGGGTTATGGGTATGCAGATGAGGCTGGGCTGGAATCACCTGTACCATTGTCCTATTACCCAGGCTGTATGCTGCTCCCCTCAGTTTCTCATCCACCAAGAAGGGTTGGGGACAGTCATCCTCAGATCGAACCAGTATGTCATCACTGCACGTCGCCAAGTATTTAATAAGCATGCTGAATAACACCAAGGACACAGCTCAGAAGTAAAGCCGGAGTCTGGACCGACGTTTTTTCATCTGCAGTGCTGGAAAACAAATGCTGGTCGTTCAACAGGTTTTGCAGCCCCTTAACCGTGCTCTTGTCTGTTCATATATCTCCATTTGCTGATCCTGAGATCAGGTGCCTGGCGGAAATCCAGACGCATTGTGTTTCCCGTCTGTCCCCGATCTGCTAGGACGGTACCCCGACCAGTAAAGGGAAGCTGGTCTGGTGTGACTGTCCGTGGGGGGTCCCTGCATGTCTCTCCGGGTCCCTCCTTCCTTTGCTCATCTGCCCCTCACCGAGCAGCTCTGCTAGAATCACGCCTGGAGTTGGCATCAGATCCGCTGGGCCATGGCTACTCCAGGAGACATTTGCTGGGTTTGTGTCTGTCCAGCTTCCGTTCCCCGTCCCACCAGGGCCCCACGACCTCTCGCCTTGTGTATAGTCTTAGCGAGTGTTTGGTGGACCCCCACATCCCAGCAGCAGGGCCTAAGTGAGCTAAGTATTAAATATTTCCTCTGTCCTGGTTCCTTTCCTGTTCAGAACCTGTTTTTTTAAGCCTCTGTTCCTTCTCTCAACAACTCAGTCTCTTCTCAGCACTTTCCCTCTTTTGCTTAAATTTGCTAGAGTCGGTTTTTGTTGCTTACACTCAAAGAACTCTAAGTGTGATACATTCACCAGGACAAACTTTCTTCCTTTTCTAACCACTAAGCTACAGCTCCCACCCCTCCTGCCTCATGACAGCCCTACTGCCACTTTCTTAGAGGTGAATGGCAGGGTTCAGCCCCACCTGGCCTTCCTCCTCCGAGCCCCTCCTGCCCTGTGCTGCTCTGGCATTTCCCGGGAGCCTCAGTGGCCCTGCACTCAGCCTTTCCAGCATGGTCCTACAGTCCGTGCCTCCCAGCTGGGGCTCTGTCCTTGGTGTCTGGCCACCTTCCCATGGCAGGCATCTCTGGCCAGAATCTGGGCCTACCTGGATGTCTTGCAGTTGCCCTGACACCTTTCTGGAGAGCTTCTTCCTCTAGATCCTTAGACGTCACACAACCAGAGAGATGCATTTCTGAGTCTTACCTGGTCTTCTCAAGACCCTTTTTCTTCCAGAACCCTGGCTCCACTCAGGGGCTTGTCTTTGGTGTGAATTGCCTGAAACTCACCACTCTGAAAGGCCAGGACACCTTCTAAGGGTGGTCAGTATTCCCTCTTGAGCAGTGGCGTCCTGACGAACGTTTTACAGTTGGCTCCATGGTGTGACTGTTCCCACCATGGCCTATTTCAAGCTATCCATGTGATGTCAGCTGACTTGCAATATTCTAGAAATTTTAATGCTTGGCTCTCCTAAGCCAGGGTGAGCTGGCTCCAGTGCAGCGCTGCTCCTGACTAAGGTCATCCCCAGCCCTTTGAAGTGACCACAAGCAGGGAGGGGACAAAGGCCTCTTTCGCTGCAGGATGACTAACTTCCCCAGGATTGGAGGGGCAGCTTCCCTGCTGGCTCTTCGGGAGCCGAGGTGGGGGAGAGTCAGGCCCCGGAGGACTGCTTAAGGGCCGGGGCTCTGCAGCGGACGGTGTGGGGTAGAACCCTAAACTGGTGAACAAGCCGGCTATTTAAGCTCTCCGTGCCTCAGTGTCTTCACCTGCGAGCGGTGGGCACGCTCCCTGTTGGCCTCCCCGTGTGGCACAGCCCTGAAGTGCATGGGCAGCGGGATCTTCGGTTGGCAAAACGGGCAGAGTGCAGGAGCCTGCAGGTAGCTCTGGCATCTCGGCAAGGTGCTCGGGCTCGGGTAATGAGCATTCGTGAGGGGCTTGAGAAGGAAGGCTGACAGGGTGAAGGGTGGGTCACCAGAATGACCCGGCCAGGTGTGACCACCAACAGCCTGGAAGCCAGGGTGGGTCTCCAGGACGTGCAGAGCAGAGAGGTGGCAAGGGCGACCCACCTGCTGCCCCGCAGGCTGGCCTGTGGCTTCAGGACTGGTCCCTGGCCACCGCCTCCCTCTACCCAGAGATTTGATGAGGCCAGAAGAGGAGAGGGACTCAGGCGGGCACCTGGGCACGTGGTGGGATTTGGCCAGAGAGTGAAGGGAGGAGGAAGACTGGACAGATAGTCTCCGGCGACCGGGTGTAAGGGGAGCCCGAGGCCTGCAGCCCAGGCTGGAGCAGATGGCACCTGTTGGGGGCAGCGAGTGACACGGCCGGCTCCATCTCTGCACTGGGGAGTGACAGGCAGTGAGCACTGTTTAAGGAAGATTAATCTGGCAGCGCGTGGAGGATGGATGAGAGCAGGGAGAGGCTGGAGGCAAGGAGACCAGCCAGGAGGCTGCCGCGGTCACCCAGGCAAGAAATGACGAGGCCTCGCTTCCCGGCGGCGAGCAGGGCGGAGTGAGAGAGATGGATGTGGGAGACACTGCAAAGGAGGAGGTGTCGCATCTGGATGTCGCATGTGGGGCGGGAGGGAGGAGAGGAGGCAAACATGATTCAGAGCTCCCCAGCCTGGGGAAGTGATGTCAGGAACAGAAAATAGATGGGGAGCCGGGCTGGGGGAGAAGCCAGAAGAGCAAGAGGCCCCGCCCGGGGAGCTCCCCGCTTGGCCAGGCCGCGTCCGGAGCGTGGACAGGGCTTGGGGCACGAGCGACAGAAGCCAGCTATGGCCGCGTTCGGCAAAGGGGGTTTCTCACGGGGTTGTCGGGGCTGGCAGACGCCATGGGCCATGAAGGACAGGCTTAAACCATGTCCTAGGAGAGAAGTCCCCAGAAGGTCGGGCTGGGGCCATCCTGTTCCAGTTAGGGCGCCGGAGGCAGTGGAGGGGAACGTGGCTTTGCTTTGCTCCGTGTAGCCCTCGAGGGGAGGGTCGGCACCAGCAGGGATTGACACGTGTGTCCCACTGCCTGTGTGTCCCCCCACGTGTCCCACTGCCTGGGTGTCCCCCCACATGTCCCACTGCCTGTGTGTCCCCCCCACGTGTCCCACTGCCTGTGTGTTCCACTGCCCCCTGCGACCTGTGCCGTGTGCACCCCCTGCCAGGCTGTCCCCCCTGGCCCCTGCCCCCGCCAGGCACACTGAGGCTGCACCCTCCACCCTGGGCGCAGTGCTGGGTGGGTGCTGGGTGCTGAGGCCACGTGCAGGGCGTCCCTTCCCCCACCACGTCTGGGACCCAGGATTGCACCTGAGCGGTGGGAGGTGCTGGGGCACATCAGGTGAAACTTGTAAAGGATGATTGGAGACCGGGCCTGCACCGGAGAGGCAGCAGGGCGGGAAGTGGAGGTGAGAGACCCAGGTATGAGACCCAGGTATGGGACCTGCTCAGGGGCACGCCGCAAGCTCGATCCCATTCTAAGGGGCGACTGGGGAATGGCTGCAGCTGGGACGGAAAAGGAGGATTCGGGGACCATTCTCCTAAGGGAGGCCAGGGAGAGAGCAGCGGGGGCCGGGGGAGGAATCTAGAGTTTGGGAAAGGAGAGGAGGCAGCCTCGGGAAGGCCCACGGAGGAGGCAGGAGGAGCCGCGGGGCTGTGCTTAGACGCAGGCCCGGGACAGAAGCGGCATCAGCATGCCGGGTAGGTGTGGATGCCAGGGTGCAGAGGCCGTTTGGAATTTGCAGAGAAGGGAAGGGTATCAGAGGTAGAAAAGGCACGGGACACTGTGAGGCTTTGGGAGAAACCGGGGAAGGTGTTTACAAAGTACTTGCACAGAAGCTCTTGGTGGGTGGCTCAGGGGAGCACGTTGCCCGAGCTCCCCGGCGGCCGCGGCAGCAAGCTTTTGAGAGAAGCAGAGAGGACGGACGAGGGACAGGGCTAGGTGAAGATGGCACATCAGTCATGATGTAAGTATGTATTGGGCACCTCCCATGTGCCAGGCATGATGTTAGGCAGCACAGAGACACGGTGAGGGCTGTGTGACCACAAGTGGGCTCCACGCAGGGGGTGTCCAGCCAGCGGGACAGGATGGTCAGGGAAGGGCTCTCTGGGGAGGAGACATTTGAGCGGAGACTTGGATGCCCAAAGGGCCATTCTGGTCTGGGCACGGGGCGCTTGGAGCTGGGTGGAGAAGTGTGGTGACTTCGTCCGTCTGCATCCCGTGTGCACATACAGCAGCCACCTCTGCTTCTAGAAAGGCCCAGGTAGGAGCCGAGTGACTGACAGTCCCTCTGAGGGCACATCTGATAGGGTTAGCTGGCCAGAGGGCGTCAGGAGGCCTGGGGCACAGGGCTGACCCTGGGGCACAGGCAGGAGCGAGGTGGGAAGGTGCAGGGGAAGACCAGGCAGGCCGCCCCAGTCCTTTGGGGCCTCGGAGTTACCCAGAGAGGTCTCGGTGCTGACCGTCCCACCCCCTCCCGATACAAATGCTGACTTGTGAAACGGGCTTAAGGAAGTCCAGTGAAGTTGGGGACTTTGATGCATATATATATATATATTTTTTTTTAATCAAGGTAAAATTCACATAGAATTAACCATTTTAAAGTGCACAATTCATTTAGTACATTTTCAATGTTGTGTAGCCATCACCTCTATTTAGTTCCAAAACATTTCATCAGCCCCAAAGGAGACCCCTAATTTAAGGGGTCACTCGCATTTCCCCCTGCCCCAGCCCCAGGCAAATCCCAACCTGCTGTCTGTCTCTGCGGACCTGCCTGTCATGGATATTTCATGTGAAGGGAGTCATACGATCGGTGGCCTTTTGTGTCTGGCTGCCTTCACTTAGCGTGATGTGCTCAAGCTTCACCCCCCACTTGCAGCGCGAGTCGGCACTTCCCGCCTTTTTATGGCTAAACAACGCGGCCCTGTGCGGACATGCACATTGTCATCGTCTCCCCATCCACCGATAGGCGTTCGGGGTGCTTCGACCCGTGGCGATCCTGAATACGCTGCTCTGAACGTTTGTGTGCCGGCATTTGCCAAACAGGTTTTCCCTTCTCTCGGCGTTTCCCGGGCGTGGAATTGCTGGGTCGCGTGGCGACTCTGTGTCGAACTTTTCGAGGAACTGCCGAACCGTTTGCTCTGGCAGCCGCGTCTTGTCACACTCCCACCTGCGGTGCAGGAGGATTCCAGTTCCTCCGAGTCCCGATGCTTAGTTTTGAAATATTTTTGCAAAAATTGTTTTTGTCACCTCTTGGTGCTCCCGCTTTGCTGGCGTCTGCGTCCGGCCCACCGGGACAGCCAGCCCCGCCTGGCGGAGGGCTCACCGTTCCGGGCTGGCATCGAAGGGCGCGGGGAGAGCCCGGGCCGCTGGTGGCCGGCGGGCGGCTCCGGCTGGGCTGTCGGGACGGTCTGGGTGGCTCTCCGCCCTCTCGGCCCGGTTCACCCCTCCCTCCTTCCTCCTCCACCCTCCTCCACACGCCGCAGCCCGGAGCTGCCCTCTCCGCCCCTCTGCTCCGTGTCGTGTGTGTGCTCGCGTCTCGTCACCAGGATAAATGCAGCTACAAACAATGCGGCGGGCTGGGTGCTAATTTGTCAGACGCAGCGCGGCTGTGATTCCGAATATATTAACATTTTCACATGAAATCATTTCGAGTTTTTGTGATTAAGAAGTATTTGTTTTAAAGCATCAGGGCGATTTGCTGCAGGCCTGGGGGGGCAGTGTCGGGGGAGAGGGAGCCCCCGGTGTGATGTCACTCGAGAGGCCCAGTGCAGGCAGTCGCCACTCCATGCCCGGTGCCCGCCCCGGTGTCCCTCCTGGACACGAGGCCAGAGGGGGCAAGGGACGGGCAAAGCGCGGGACCAGGGGGTGGGGGCCGTGGGGTCTCCCAGGCCCAGGAGCCTCAGCCCCGAGTCTTCCCCCGGCTTCCCCATGTCATTTAGCCTCACTCAAATGTCACCTCCTCAGAGGGGTGCCCCCTTGGCCCCCAGCCTTCTCTCTGTTCTGTCTTCGTCATGGAGCCTGTCGATGTTGGGGGTGACTTTCTTTAGTGGCCCATTTACTCGTTTATTTCCCGCCCCTTCCCCCCCCCCCCACTGAAGCACAGGCTTGTCTGGGGCAGGGACTGAGGCCTGGTGGGTGGGCCGGCGGCTGGAGGGCGGGCGGACGCCTGTTCAGGGTACAGACGAGCCCCCAACGCCCCAGGCGTGCCGTCCTCCCCGTGTCGGGCTCCCGCTGGGACTGGCGGACCGGCCCTCCCCGGGCAGGCCACCCGTGGTGTGCCGGGCTCCCCCGACCGGGAAGCACACGCTCCCTGACACCCTCCGCTGACACCCCACCCTTCGAAGCCTGTCTGTGTCTCGTCCCTGTCACCCCTTCCCGGGTGCGACGAGAGCCACTGTGGCGGCTCCACGGGCTTGGGACAGACCGGCTGAGCCCTCCAGGGCTCGCCGCCGCCGCACGCCGTCCTGGTGGCAGACCCGAGGGGCTCCTCCCAGGGGCTCCCGGGCAGGCGCCCTCCTGTGCGTCCACGGCTGGGCACGAAGGCCGCGTCCACAGGGCGGGCGTGCGGCGGCACCTGCCCGTGCCCGTGTGGGGCAGGATGGGGCCAGACCTCGCCCGCCCTCGGGAATCAGGCTGGTCCCTGGGGCCTCTCTGCCGCGGCCTCCTGTGCCCCAGGCGCCTGCGGCCCCGCACCCTCCTCGGTGCCCCCAAAATCGCGCCCCTCCCCCACCTGCCCCGAGATCAGGGGAAATAACTGGAAGCTTTTATCGTGCGGCAGAAGCAACATCAGAAAACAATTATTGTTTTAATTACCTGCTGTCGCCATACAAGGCAGGAAGGCTGTAAAGTGTGATAAAATCTTTCATGTTAATGGACTGCCAGGCTGGGCCAGGGCACGATTTATGGGGCCACAGCTGGCAGCTCCGGGAGCTGGTACAGACCCCGGCCGCCGCCTCCCCCTGCGGGGCCGGCTCCCCCATGTCCGTCACTCCCACCTGGCGCAGCAGGGACAGGGGTGCCCGAGCCCGGCGCAAGCACAGGTGTGTCTGAGACACCATTGCTTTGAGGGGCCCCTTGGGCGGGCCCCTCTTTCTGCTCCTCAGAAGGGGAGCCGGTGTCGGGCTGCGGCTAGTTCTCCCCGAACAGGCCCTTCCCCGCCGCTCTGCCCAGAGCCTGGCCGCTGACCGCTGCTTCCTGGCTGAGGTCGTCCCCTGCCCTGCCCTCAGCCCTTCCAGCGCCACCTCCGTACCCCCCAAAGCCCGCCGTGGCGTGTGTTCCTGCTCGGGAACCGGCCCTGTTTTCACCCCCCTCCCCTGTGAAGCTAACTGCAGAGCTTTGAGGAGGTGCTGTTACTATGCTCCCATTTTACAGATGTGGAAACTGAGGTGAGGAGGAGTCGTGTTTGGCTGACGGTCTGATTTCAGTGGGCCAGGGCGAGGACTCAGCACGGTGACAGTTGTGACATACTTAGGTCAGCGCCTGGAGCAGAACCCATGCCCGGTCCCTTAGCTCTTGTGATAATTCTTATTGCTACTGTTGGTGTTCAACCTGGGGCGAATCACTCAGCTGCCTGAGTTATGCCTCACTTGTCTCTTCTGTAAAATGGGGACGGAAATCACCTATCCTCTAGGGTGAGGGGACCAAATGAGCCCAGTGTGGGGGTCAGGGTGGGTGCGTGGCAAGAATTCGGGACCCGTGAGCTGCTGTCACTGCCGTCACCACGAGTGGTGGTAGAAGTTCAGGCTGGGAAGGTGGATTGGGTCCATGGTATTCAAGGCCTTTAATGTCACACCAAGGAGTTTGGGGCCATTCCGGAGACGACAGGGAGCCGCTGGAGATTTTAAATCGGGAAAGCAGCGCAGTCAGATCTGGGTTTTAGGAGGACCACGGCAGCCCGGGCAAGGTCGGTGGGCCAGAGGGAGCCAGAGTGATGCAGACAGGGACAGCGAAGCTGTGGAAGGGGACGGGTGGAGGTAGGGACGGAGGCCAGAGCTGAGGTGACGTGGATGGCCAGGGTTGGGTCACCCCTTGGGCAGAGGAGGAGTCAGAGGCTCATCGGGCTGGCCTCTCCTGAGGCTCAGACCTTTTTTAGATCCTTCCTTCCCAGTGCCAAGCCCCAGACTGGGACATGTGACAGCCACTTTTTTTTTGAAACAGAGTCTCACTTTGTTGCCCAGGCTAGAGTGAGTGCCGTGGCGTCAGCCTAGCTCACAGCAACCTCAAACTCCTGGGCTCAAGTGATCCTCCTGCCTCAGCCTCCCAAGTAGCTGGGACTACAGGCATGCGCCACCATGCCGTCTAATTTTTTGTATATATATTTTTAGTTGGTCAATTAGTTTCTTTCAATGTTTTTTTTTTAGTAGAGACGGGGTCTCGTTCTTGCTCAGGCTGGTTTCGAACTCCTGACCTTGAGCAATCCACCCGCCTGGGCCTCCCAGAGTGCTAGGATTACAGGCGTGAGCCACCGCGCCCGGCGTGACAGCCACTCTTGAAGCCAGGACACAGGTGGCTGGCTAAGGGCAGGAAGCAGCAAGAACCCGTGGGGCTGAGGCCAAGCTGGAGTGGAGAGGAGCCCAGCCTGGGGGACTCTTTAGGCCCTTGCCCGGGCCTGGGGCGAGGTGCCTGGCTCCCCTCCCAGACGGGCGCGGTGCAGCCCGTGGGCGCCCTGGACGGCTGCGCCCAGCAGTCCATTCGCTCTCCCGCTCGCTCATTCTTCCACCGGCCAGCTCACATCTTCGGCAAATGTTTGTCGAGCTCCGTCTCTGTGCCCGGCCGTGAGCCGGCTGGGGACGCCGGAAGCACGGCGTGCCCTGTGGAGCTGACTGTCCAGCGGAGAAGGCGGCAGCACGCCAGTGAACAAATGAGGACGTGAGATAATGGCATGGTGTTGGGAGGAGGGAAGAGAACAGAGAGGGAGCCGAGACAGGCCCCGCTCTCCGTCCTTGTCGCGTCTGCCGTGAGAAGTGGCTCCAGCCTGGCCTGCCTGGTGCGTCTCCCGAGCTCCCTGGACGGCTACCCGTGTCCCCGCTCCCGTGTCCGTGGACACGCTGCAGAGCTCTAATGTGTCCCCAGGGCCCAGGAGGGGCCGCTCATTTAGAGTCTTTCTACGGAGCCTCTTCCTCTGAGGACCCAAAGGGGAGGAAAAGTGCCAGGAGAGGACGAAAAAGAGCAGGCGGGATCTGATTTCTGAACTCTCCAGCAGCAGCAGCAGCAGCGGGGCAGGTGCAGGAGGGCAGGGTCGCTTGCTGAGAGCTGCCTCCTACTCTGCAGTTTTGCTTCTCTCCCTCCCTTCCTTCCTCCCTCTCTCTCTCTCTCTCCCCCTCTGTCCCTCCCTCTCTCCGTATGTGCCTGCGGGAGTCTGAGCCCACCCCACCCCACCCTCCCACAGAAGCTGTCCCCAGGTGCTAGGAGATGGTGTCCCTGATTACAATTCAATCTGCCAGTGTCCCTTCCCCTCCCCTCCCAGTTCTCCGAGGAGGAGCCACACTGTGCACTCTCGGGCTCCTGCAGGGCCCAGCCTCACCCGCCCCCCATAGCTGGGCTAGCGTGGCTGGTGGACCCGCCCTGTGCCAGTGGCTGGGGAGACAGGTGCAGCCCCAAGGCAGGGTCGAGTGTGAGAGGTAGATGGCAGTGCATGGGCCCCAGTGGCTTGTGTGACTCTTTGGCCTGAGGGTCACCACCTCTTTGGGATTCTGGGGGGCAGCTGCTTCTCATAAAAGTGTTCAGAAATTCCTGGCATCGTGGGCAACACCCATATTCTGCAGGCAGCACAGTTGGGGGGAGAAAGGCAATCTCAGGGGACTTCTTGGGCTGACAGGTGTTGTCATGCATCACTCGAGCCTAGGAACGGGGCCTCTGGCCGGGGGCTGGCTTGTACACCTGGAGGTGAACGTTGGCACTGGTGTGACTGAGGAAGTATTGCCCATGGGTGAAGGTGGCCTTGCTGCGTGCTTGGAGACCAGGGATGCCTGGCCCGCAAAGCCAGCCCCTGGGGGTTCAAGTTCACCTGCCAGGACTGCCTCTGTCTAAGTCTGAAGGGAGGTCACCTGTCCAGGCCAGTGTGTAAGTCTCCCAGGTGGGGGTTGCTAGGTAGCTACCCCATGGCTGGCGAAGGTCCTCATCTAGGATTCTCTAACCACCCCGGGCCAAATTTGAGGACATTCCCTGATTCCTTCCCAGCAGTTCCAGCTGCCCTGATCCATCTCTCCCCTGCCTGGCTCCGTCCTCCTCCCACCTGTCAAACATGAAATCACTGGGCTCTTCAAAGGGCAGCTGCAAACCCCCGCCCCCAGGTGCCGGTGAGCCAGTGTGTGTGGCGGGCAGCGGCGTATGGGTGTGAAAACTGTGCACCTGAGCGTGGGCGTGCAGGTGCCAGTGTCTGTGAAAATGGATGCCTTCGATAAAGGGCGTGTGTGTGTCCTACAGCTGCGTGTCCCCTGATTGCTCTGGGGTGTGGGTCCAATGTGTAAGTGTGTCTTAAACATGGATTCATCTGGAACTAGAAGCAACTGTTTCCTCATTGATAAGGAGCTGACAAAGAAAGGGAACCAAGGTCTGAGTGAACAAACAGTCTTCTGGATAGGGAGGGGAGAGATGCGAGCACAGGCAAGAATTGAGATCATCTTTTTTTTTTTTTTTTTAACATTTAAATAAAAGATCTGGAAGAGGATGTGTACAGCAAAATCACCAAGTTTGCAGTTAAATCTAAACTCTCCTGGGTGGTAGTAAAATGCAAAGCGAGTGAAGGAGAAGCTTTAGGAAGATCTTATCTTGAAAGGCAGGTGGCTGGGCAGCGGGTTTCAGTTTTGGGGAGAATGATTTGGATGGTGTCTGGGGAAAAATATTTGGAGTTTCTTTCCTAAGAAAGACCCAGAAGGGCAACGGCAGACTAGACCGATAGAGAAGGGAGTTTGAAACAAGCTATAGATGTCCCCCACTCCCAGCAGGTGAGTGAAAGACCCCTGCACCCAGCGACCTGGTGTGCTTGTGGTCACACCTCCTTAGGGGAGCAGCAGCCTGTTACAGACTATGCCATCTGGGCGATTCGTTTCCCTCAGTTTGTACATCTGTGAAATGGGGGTAATGATCCCTGGGGGCCTGCTTCACGGGGGTTAGGAGGGGACAGGGGTTAGGAGGGATGTGAGGGCAACTGAGATCTCACATAGATGACAATGTGCAGGTAGCTGCAGCGTTCTATGTAGCTTGTTCTTGAGGGGTTGTGTGAGAAGGGAACTGTCACAACCTCAGACCGGCCCACCTGGGACAGTCTCAGACAGAGGCTGAGAGAGAATATGGTCGAAATCTATAAAATGAAAAAGGGCACAGGGAAGGGGGCTTGGGCTCCTCCGGTATAGCCCAGCCTGGCAGGATGAGCCCTCCCCACCGCGGGCCCCCACCAAGGCTCAGGAGAGGCAAGCTTTAAACCAGTAACAGGAAACCCTGCTGCTCAGCAGGGAATAAACTTTGAAAATCATTTCCCCTCGAGGTGATACAGGCTGAAAATATAAATTGCTTCCAGAACGGTTTAGATAAGTTGGTGGATGGCAGAGCCAGAGTAGTTCTTGGGCAAAATTAGAATGTTAGGAGCCCTCTGCCCTGGGAGGATGATGTCCCCACCAGGAGAGGAAGTCCCCACCAGAGCCAAACTCCCTGGCCAGACATACCAGCCTGTAACCCTGTCTCTCTGCACATGTGCGAGTCTGTATTCAGGAACAGCTTGTCCCTGTCGGATGAGGATGCCCTCCCTCTCACCAGCCCGCCTATGCTCCAAAACTGCCCCATTGCTGCTTCCAAACCCCCGCTAAACCCCATTCCATGAAGTTCCCCAACCTACCCCCAGATCTCCACTCTCATAGTGCCAACCTCTGTCTGCAGCATGCCCCTTCCTTCCCACCTGCCGTCACAGAGCAGCCAGCCCTCTTTGTGTTCTGTCTTCGAGCACAGGCACCTTGCCTGGCAGTGCCCGTGAGCCGGCGAGGACTGGACTGTCCTGCCAGACCCTCCCGTGAATGCTGCTGGCTTGCTGCCCCTCTCTCCGGCTGACTGCCCGCAGCCCATCTCTGCCTGGCTGCTTCTCCCAGGGTCCCTAGCAGAGGCTGGTTGGATTGGGACCGATGTCCAAGCCCTTCAGGGTCCCACAGCCTGGAGAGCTTGGGTACCTGAGGGTGGACTGATATCCACACTGGTGACAGGGTCACCAGGAGGAAACAGGTGTGCTTGGGTGTGTACCAGGTTATCTGACTTGGGCATAGGCACTTAGGGGACGGGGGTTAGGAGGGGAGGCAAGGCTATGGAGTGCGCTGCCTCACCGCTGTTCCTATGATGCTTTGGGCCCTTTCCAAGTCACCACGGACAGGCTGTGTCGCTATTAATAGCTGTGAGCTCTGTTCTAGCATCACGGACAGCAGTCCGGGACACGGCGCGCTTTCAGCACCATGGACAGCCCCACGTGTTTCCCCGAGCCAGTTCTTGTGGCGGCGCCTCTCCCTGCTCCACTCTGCAGCTCCCTCGTGGAGGTCCACCACCCATGGAGACCTCTGGAGAATTCATTTATCCATTTGCAAAGATTTACTGAGCATCTACTATGTGCCAGTCACTGTTTTGCAAGCAGGAGTATATTATTGAATGGAAAAGTGGAATACTTGCTTTTTAGAGTCTCCATTCTTCAGGGTGGGGACTCCCCACAGAAATTCCCAGATCTTGTTCCGAAAAATGGCCCTGCAGGATCGTGGCATGTGAACAGATTATGATTTCTTGCAGACCTGAGTCTGCTGCTTAACTCTGGTGTGAGGGAGGTGGA
The DNA here is from genome assembly GCA_008750895.1 of Mirza zaza. Classification (NCBI taxonomy): domain Eukaryota; kingdom Metazoa; phylum Chordata; class Mammalia; order Primates; family Cheirogaleidae; genus Mirza; species Mirza zaza. The sequence continues at coordinate 28,434 of VSMD01026041.1, forward strand.
GAGGTGGGAAGTAGGGACTGGTAAGACCCAATTCAGATGGTATTTTAGGATTCTAGGAAGCCACTACCATGCCCAAAAGCCTTCAATGGTTCCCTAGTGCCTATAGAAATAAGTCGCAGTTCCCCACCCTGTCACTCAAGTCCCTTGTAAAATGTTCCTGATCTGTCTTGCTGGTCTTATCTTCTTACCTCTCTCCTTATGTTTTCTGCACTCAAGCCAAACTAGATTCTCAGTTAAGAATCTTTGGGTTGCAATATGACAGAAAACTTAACTCACACGGACTTAAACAGTAAGTGGACGTTATTGACTCTTGTAACTGAAAATCCCAGAGGTACGGCTTACTTCCAGCAAAGCTTGATACACTGGCTCAGACGATGCCACTCTGGAACTGCTCTGGCCTTTGCTCTGCTCTGTCTTCTCTAGTGCTGGCTGCATCCTGGGTCTCCTTGGGGCATTCCCTGGCATCTGTCTACCCTCCCTGTCTTGGTAACAGGATGACTGCAGCAGCGCGGCCCCTGCAAACTCACCCCATGCCATGCAGGGGAAAGAAGACTCCTCTCTTAAAAAGCCCGAGTGAATGTCCCCTGGGGCCTCCTCGACTGGCTCACCTGCCCGCCTAAACCAGCCACCATGGCCAGGGCGGGAGCAAGAGCCACCCCTGCAGCTGCTGTGTGTGGTAGGGTCATTTCCACTCAAACCGCATAGCTGAGTATGGAACAGCAGTGGATCCCCCAAAGAAAATGGGGCTACTGTTTGTGGGAAAGGGGGAGGCAGAGGCTGGGGCAGCAGGCAACAGGCATCCAACCACAGGGCATGCCATGTCCTTTGCTGCTCCTTTGCTGTCCTTTGCATCTGCATGTCTCTGCCCACCTGTCTCCCCTGTCCCCACCTGTTCATGCCCTGTGCCATTTTCAAGGTCCTTCTCAAATGCCGCTGCCTCCCAGACCCCAGCCCGCTCCTCCCTCCAAGCGTCATGTTCGACTTCTCTGGTCCCTCACAGCTCTTTGCTTACCTGTCCTCTTGCTGTGCCTGTAAGCCCTCACCCTCCAAGTCACCTCTCGCATCCTCTTTGTCCCAAGTGAACACTGAACAGAAGTGGATGAGCTGGGAGGTGGGGCGGCCCGATATCACTCAGCCACAAGGGCATCAGAAGAAGATAGACTGGAAGCAGGAAACCCAGAGCTTTGTGGCAACAAGGTCCCCGACCCGCAGGTGGCAAAGAGAGTGGACATGCATCCCAGGGCTTGTGTGCTGGGGCCTGGGTGATGGATGGCTGCTGTCATGTTGGCTCAGTGGGGTGGGATAACAGCGTCGCCGGGCCCCAGGCGGGCCAGGAGGACCACCGGCGGGGCAGTCCCAGGGCTGTCCCTGGTGCCCAGGTGGCACGGCCCAGGCTGACTTCCCTGGTCTGTGGGTAAGGTCCTTGCCCCTGAAACTGCCCCGGCAGGGCCTGGCTACCTGTGCTGGAGCCAAGGCTGCGCTTGGAGGAGGCGACCTGGCCTGAGAGTGGGAGCACTTGCAGGAGAGTGGTGGGGTTCTGGGAGAGCAAATGCTAGAAGCTAAGATAGAAGCAAGCAGCACCCTGAGCTCCTCCTCCCACTGTGGGCTCGCTGCCTCCTCCTCCTCCTCACAGTGTTAACTTCCTCCAGGCCTCTCTGGCGTTGATGGGGGTTGGGGCGTTGGAGGAGAGAGGAGGGACTGGCAAGGAGCCTGCTGTGCCTAAGGGAGAGGAGACTGGAGCCAGAGTCAGAGGTGTGGGGACAGCTGTGAGGGGTGCAGGGACAGGGACTGGGCTGGGTGCCAGAGCCATCATCCACTTCCACCAGTGAACATTTCAGCCTCCCGAAAAGACATAACGCTCACATCGGCACTTTTCTCTTTCCGTGCTCCTGTTTGAATAGCACGGTGGGCTTTGCAGGGCGGCGACCAGTCTCTTACCTCTTTCTGCCTTTGAGGCGAACCCTCACCCTATCCAGCAGCTGCTGGTCCGGAGCAGAGCTCAAGGGGATGGAGGGCTCACGCGAAGGCCAAGTGAGGGCTTCCTGGCAGGAACTAATGGGCAGGACAAAAGGGAGGCTCCCATGCCCCCGTTCCCCCCACCCTCACCCCGGCCCAGGCATCCCAGGTGACCGTGTTCTAAATCACCACCCAAGGGGACTTGTTAAGTCCAGGCCGACTTTGGAGAAACCTCATTCTGCAGCGGGACGAATGGGACAGGTGACAGGGAGGCCTGCCCCCATGACCCCACCTGGGCAGCCCTGGAAAGGCAGGTAGCAGTGGGGGGGGGGGGCTAGTAGAGCTTCCCACCCCCCTCACAGGTGCCCCTGCTGTCCCAGAGCTGCAGCTGGCCCGGCTGGTGCCCCCAGCTGATGCCTCCGCTCTGGGCGTCTGGGCTTTGGTTTCCTCACTGGGAAACTCCGCCCACCCCTTCACCAGAGAGCGGGGACATGCGACTTGGCGTGGAAGGGATGCGGCGTGACGTGGTCATGCGTGGGAAGCCGCAGCCGGCACTGGGAGTGTCGGAAACTGTTCTCGTCTCTCCAGGTGACCTTGTGTGGTCCCAGGGTCAGGGCCACGCAGCGACGGTCAGGAGCTGAAGTTGCAGGGGGGGCACCGACCGTCTGCTCTAATTCAGATCCCTCAGGCCACTGAGCCGCTCCCTGATGACGTAGGCGATCATGGGTGCCGTTTGCAGACGGGTGTGCCAGAACCTGAGGGATCCTGTGACACACAGCTGGCCAGAGATGGAGCCGGGACTCAGAGGAGAGCCTTGCCCGGGGCTGAGCCTAGGAGAGCTGCCAACTGCAGCATAGCAGCGGCTCGGGGCAGAGGTTGGAGCCAGGTGGCCCGGCCCCAGCTGTGTGACCTTGGGCTGGCATTGCTGACGCCCTCTGAGCCTCAGTTTGTCATCTGTAAAATGGGCATAATGACAGTACCTAGCTCATGAAGTTGTGGAGAGAATTAAGTGAGATGTCGGATATATATATAGTATATACAACAAAGAATTTCTTACCAAGTTAAATGGATATTTACATACACCCTAGCAAGCCCGCTCCCAAGAGAAATAAAGGTGTGTGTCCACTAAAGTACCTGTGTGTAAAAGTTCCAGCAGCTTTATTTGTAATCACCAAAATCTGGAAACACCCCTGGCAGATGGACGAACACGTTGACATGTTAGTGCGATCGAACGCTGCTCCGCCGTGGAAACAGCTTTTGGGCAAGCAGTAGCATGGGTGAGACTCGAAAACCTCATGCCGAGTGAAAGGGGCCGGACAGAAAAGATACATACTGTATAATTCCATTTCTAGAACATTCTAGAAAAGGCAAAAATCTATATCAACAGTAGATCAGTGGAGGGGTGGGCGCTGGGCTAAGAGGAGGGACAGATGGCAAAGGGCCCTAGGGAACTTTCTGGGAAGATGAAACTGTTCTATATCTTATGGTGGAGGTGGATACATGTGTCAAGATTCATCAGACTGTGGGTTTAAAGGGGATGAATTTTATTTTTTATAATTTAAAGAAAATCCTGATATTTCAATAAATAGAGCCAGAGGCAGAGTAAGTGTTAGCTTTTCTTATTATTACCGTTGCCATTGTCGTCGTCCACGGAAGGTTCTCCGTTCCGGCCGTCTGTGTCCCTGCCCCACGTGGCCACGCCCTGGTGCCTGGGCTCTGCTCAGCGGGTGCCCGCTCGGAGGGGGCCGGCCGGGGTGCGGGGTGCGGGGTGGTGCAGACAGGCAGGAGGCCGCGGGCAGGGCTCTTGGCCGCGTCCCTCCCGAGAATCCTGCGGCGCTCAGCGACACGTGAGCAAGAAAGATGCCACAAGAAATAAAGTTTGTTATGAATTATTCTACTTGGGGCTAATTATAGGCACAGAGGAGAGGATTATTTACAGAGACAGGGGCGGGGGAGGCGGAGGGAGAGGGGCCTCCAGGCGGCGTGGATGGAGCCGGGGAGGGCTGGACAGGGGTAGGCAGATGGGGCCGAGGATGGGGGCGGGGGAAGTGCTGCTAGAATAAAAGCTGCGGCCGGACTCGGGTCTGGGACCAGTATCTCAGATCAGAGGCCCCGGCCGTGCCCGATTCCCCAAGACAGAGCTGCAGAGAGCATTTGGGGGGGACCCCACGGGCCACTAGGACTCTCTCGGCGGGGTGCCGGGCAGCCGTGGGCTCCCCGACTGCTGGAATCCCAGGGTGCTAGCGCCTGGCCTCACGCTGTCCTCCGGGCTTTCCTGGTGCCCGACCTGTGCCAGGAAGGAGAGGCTGGGGGAGGGGCGGGAGCAGGTTGGTGGGGGAGGGGCCGGCGGGGACTCAGGTGACCTGTGCCACACCTGAAACCCGCAGCCAGCTGTGGCTCAGGTGAGCGTGGGCCCTGCGTGACCTTGGCTTTCTGGTTATTCGATAAGAGGTGGACAACCAATGTTCACGTGAAACTTCCTGGTCCTTAAATGTTGGCTTGAACCTATAAACCACATCTGGGGGCCTGCGGACTAGGAGCTGCACCCTCCGAGAGCCGGCCTGGCCTCCTGCTCTTCCAGCTGGAACAGAGGCCCCCAGCAGAGCGACGGCTCAGCACGTTGCCCCGAAACCCACCCGCCCTGCTCACACAGAATCACAGCAGCCAGACCTCGTGCCAGCCGCAGACTCCCTGCCCAGTGCTCTCTGCAGGCAGCAGCTGTCACACCCTCGGGGCTGCGGTGTGGCGGGTCGGAGCCCTCTCTGCCTGCCCGAAGAGCCCACCCTGCCAGAGGGCACCGATCCTGCCCTCCCCTGAGAGCGAGCAGCAGGCCAATGCTCTTCCCGTTGTTTATGCCTGGCCGCGCTGCCATCTACTCGTGCAACCAGGCAGGAGATGACGAGAGTCATCTTCTGCTCCCCGCCCTGCCTCCCTCCCAGCCAGGATGGCCACCCTGCCTGCCCTGCCCCCAAGACACTGCTCACAGCCATTCCCCTTTCCAGCGGGCTGCTCCAGGCCAGCCAGCCCCTCTCCTCCTGTGGCAACAGCCCCCCAAGAACGACACGGCCGGCTCTCAGAAGCTCTCCCGTGTCCCATCGGCCCTGCTCTAGCCTCCTGCCCGCCCTGCTTCCCCCTGCTCGGTGTCCTGGCACCAATCCAAAGCTGCTCTAATCCAACCCATGCTGCCACCAGACATGTCCTGCCTCCCATGCTTTGCTTATGCTGTTCACCAGCCCGGAATGCCCTTCCCCGCCACCCTCCCGGCCCCTGCCTGTGCCCCAGGCGCCGAGGCAGGGCTTATATAATAATACTCTGGTTCTGCCCCTGCTGGCTGGGGAGCAGCCCCAGACCCCCTGCTGCCGTGGGCTGGGCGCCTGGACCCGCAGCCCCTCCGGGAACGGACCCATCCCTTGCTCCAGAGGCACGTGCCGGGGACTGCGGGGGCCAGGCCCTGTTCCACGTGGACACGGCAGGGCCTCTGCCCCCGGAGCCTCCCGCCCGTTCCAGGCAGGCAGACAATGGAGAGCCAGGGAAGCCGCAGAGGGCAAACGCCTGAGCACGAGGGGCTGTTGACATGGGTGCTCGGGGAAGGCTCTTTGAGCTCAGATCCAGATGACGAGGAGTGAGCTGCGGCACCAGTAGGAATGGCGTCCCGGGCGGAAGGAACAGCAGTAGGAAGGCCCTACGGCAGGACCAAGCTTGGCGTGCCGGGAGAGCAGATGCAGGGCTGGGTGCTGGCTGCTGAGTTAAAGGGACAGAGGCCCAGGACATCCAAAGGGACAGGAGACACATGCAGGCAAGCCACGTTCGGCAGGTCTCCGGTGGAACGGTGGCGGCTAGTCAAGCCGGTGGGACACCCTGCACGCTGGGCGGGCAGGCTGTGTCCCGAGATCGCACTGGAGCCCCACATCCTCCCTGGGGAGGACCGAGCAGAACAGAGGGACGGGAGGGAGGCGGATCCCAACAGAGCCCTGAAGGCTGGTGCCTGGAGCCAGTCTGGAACTAGAGACGGGGCCTTGCGGTAAACGGGGAAGGAGGTTCAGCAGCGAGGGGAGGGGACGCCAGAAGGGAGCAGGGAGGGAAAAGAGAAAAAGGAGCCAGACTGGCAGGGACGAGAGGACAAAAGCTCAACAAAGAGTTTTGTCGTCGTTGATGGGCCTCCTTGGAGAGTCCTGGGACATTAAGGTGTCTTACGTGGCACCTTCTCCAGGAAGCCCTCCCAGATGCCCCAGGTCAGGCCCCCAGTTTGGAGCTCATGCCACCAGAGCGTCTCTGGCCAAGCTCTGACTGTGGGCTGTGACCTCGGGCTTGCCACTGTGACGGCCGGGCCAGTGTTTGCCTCCCACAAGCAGGTGGGCTCCAGAGAGCCGCCAGACCTGGCCTTGCCATGCACGGTGAATCCGAGCCACCGCCCAGGGCCTGCGGTGGGAGAGGCTGCGACCAGGGGGAGCCGGCACGGCACGGAGATCTGGAGGGAGCTGGGGCTGCCGGGTGGCGGATCGGCCCGGAAGGAGGTCATGCCGACCTTGAAGTGTGCCAGCCTGTGGGCTGGAGCACATCTCAGCAGGGAGGACTGCTTGGAGCAGGACAGGCCGGCTCCGCGCACGTGCTCCATCCTCCCCGAGCTTCTGCAGGGAGGGAGCACCGAGCCTGGAAGGACAAGAGAGTCCTCGCCTCTCCCCGCCCCCGACCCCCCTCCAGGCCCACCCGTGGGGCTCTGCCGGCGCTGCCCACGTTCCACTCGGGGGGCAGATGAAGGTGCCTCTCGTGTGGTGACTTGAAGTCCGGCTCCCGGTGACTCTGCGCCCTGGGCAGACCTGGGCCTGGGGGTTCTTCGCTGGATGAAGGGCTGCTAGGCGGGGGCTGCCCCAGTGCCCTCCCCTGGGATGGGTGTCTGAGAGAGGGGCACGGTGGCCTCAGGGACTGACAGGCTGTCCCCACGGGTCCAGCCGGCAGAGCAGGGCTTGTGGCCGGCTCCCTGACCCCCAGCCCCGTCCTGGGAGCAGCCGCCGAGCGCCCCAGGCCGCCGAGGTGGGGGGGCCCTCGGCATCCTCTCCCTTCCCTCAATTCATTAAGACCTGTAAATTTTCCCATTAATATACTTAAAGTTCGTTTTAAGGGGAACAAGCGCAGAGATAATTGATAATAAACCCTCAGTTAATGCCCTCGGTTTACTGTACGTGATTTATATCTGCTGATAGCGTCTCTCACTCCCAGTAACCCAATTAGCTGCCGCGATAACAGCAGTTCAATCAGCCCGATACCAACTTTTATATATTCTAGCCCGATAGCCATAAATACACGGAGACTCACCAGGCCCACTGTATTTCTTTCTCTGTTCAGATTTAAATATTCATGCAATTATTAGTGATTTATTAAGAGCTAATGACCCCTTCAAGAAGCTGTAAATCTTCACCCACGGAGGCCCTGCCCTCCCCTCCTCCTCTGCCCCTCCCCCTTTTACCCTCCCCCCAGCCCAAGAGAAGCCAAGGGCTGCTCTTCCTCAGCCCTGGTGACATCACAGCTTCCCCGAGTTTCCATGGAAATGGCTGGCAGGTGAGGCAGAGGCCAAGCATGGAGGTCAGGCCCTGGAAGGGGCTGGGCTTCTGGAAGGCAGAGGCTCCTGCCGCCTCCCCCCACCAGACCCGAGAACAAGAGGACACGGAGGCCACCCATGGGCCCCCACAGCCGAGTGACCAGTGGCCGCCACGCTGCAGCCCCCTCCCCCATCCCAGCATCGGTGCCCCCGCCCCCGCCCCCACCTGCATGAGTCTCTGCCCAGCCCTTTAGGGCCCTTGGGGAGGGGGACACCTGCTCCTCTCTCCCTGGCCACCTGCCCCGCGTCTCAGGACGGGAGGTGTGATCGAGGGCCTGGCATCCAAGGCCCGGACAGGGCAGCTCTCACCCCAGGCTGCACAGAGGCCTGGGCCACCTCTCTGTCCCCCCCGTGTTCTTCCAAGACCTCCGAGCCCATTAGAGGGGCAGGAAAGATAATGAACAGACGAGGAAAACATGAAATCAATACCAGGAGAGAAAAGTACGGCTGCCATTAAGCGAAATAAACAAGCTGGTAATTATTTGGACAGTGGGTAATTAAAACGGGGTGAGGGCTCATTACTGTCTCAGCAGGGGTGTGATGGGCGCGGCCAGACACCCTCTTCCCGCCTGGTCTCCCTCCCACCCAGATTTGGGGCAGGAAGGACAGCGTCTGGCGGGGGGGTCTCCTCCGTGGCATCCCCAGCCCCAACCTGCCTGGGCCTCTGTCCCCAGCTGTGTCTGCTGCCGGCTCACCCTGGGCCAGGATCTGAGGCCCAGCCACCTGGGTTGAGGGACAGAGGGCCCCTCCAGCCCCCGGGGGGCTGTGATGAGGAGGGGTCCCGGGAGTGGCCTGGTGCGGTCAGGAAGGGCAGGGCAGAGGGGAGACGGGCAGAGCAAGAGCGGGGCCAGCGCGTGGGCAGAGTCAGAGCCCCCTGCCCTGCTGAGACCCCGGTTGGCAAAGGCAGGAGGGACCTTGCACGGTGTCCAGTCTGGCCTCGGCCCGCCAACTCGTTTGGCCCACGCGGTGTTTAAAAGGTTTAAATTGGTTGTCAACATTTTAAAATGGGAGATTTCGCATAAAAATGGATTCTCAGCTTCTCTTGAAAGAGAAGAAGCCGTGCACCTGTTGGCTAGCCCACCTGAGGGATGGCGGCCGGGGGACTGAGCCCACCCTGGGGGGGACGCCGTGTCACTCTCCACTCCTCCCAGCCCCCACCCTTCTTGGGCCACAGGGGGGTGGCTTGTCTGAGTCACACGGCGATGGAGGCACATGGGGCTGGAGGCCCAGGACTCGCCCGGGCCCGTTGCTGACGGTGGCACAGGTGACAGGGATGCCCCGCCGCCCACTTTCGGAGCTGCTGGCGAATGGGGGAGACGGTTCCACTCAGCCTCTGTCCCTGCCCCCAACTCGCCCGCCCTGAGCCAGGGGCTCTGCCGAGAGGAGCTGGCCTGGCCCCGCTGGGCACACCTGAGGGCACACAGGCTGGTGGAGGAGGCACAGCCAGCCCACGTCCCCCAGACCTGCTCTCAGCGTGGGAGGTGGAGGAGCCAGCCGTACAGCCCCCACCCTGCCAGCCCCCCACCCCTGCCAGCCCCCCATCCCTGCCAGCCCCCACCCCTGCCAGCCCCCACCCCTGCCAGACTCCACCCCT